>VZZY01021875.1:84434-98295 GCA_013400335.1 Eurystomus gularis
AGGCCCCCGGCCGAGGAGGCCTCGAGCCCCGAGGAGCCCCGGGCACACGGCGGAGGGGCCGGGGCATGGCACCGGGGGCCCCGGCAGAGCCGCACCCGGGCTGGAGCCTCGCTCAAGGGCTGAGCAGCTCCAGGGCTCCATCTTGCTTTGGCCAAGAGGAGCCTGCAGAGCTCCACCGAGCATCCAGGGCAGGGGATGGCCCCGGAGAGGGTCGCGCTTTGGAGACCTCCAAGGCCTCCAAGGCAGAGGAGCTGGCTCGGCAGGGAAAAGGCAGCCACCCTCAAAGCCGCCACGGACCTCTGCTGCTCCGTCCGGGATCAAGCGGCAGCGTCTTCAGCCAAGGATGGTTGCCGCAGTGGGCCCGTGGATGGAGGAGCACGGTGGCTGCTCCACCAGCGGCTCTCGCCTCCGCCAACAGCTAGAGCTGGTTTAGAAACTGCAGCGTGTGTCCTGCTTCTCTGAGCAGGGCAATTCTGCGGCCAGGAGAAATAAGGGGACTCGCCAAGAGGTGGCACTGTATGGACTGAAATGGGTCAAACAACATGGAGACTCTGGAGACAAGCGGTGAGGAGCGTGGCTCACCCCCCGTGGTGGTTGGTTATGGAGAGCTTCTGGCCGGGCCGTGTCCCGGCACGGACACCGCAATGCTGTCCTGGAGTGCAGGAAGAACAAGGGGATTACCAGATGCAGAGATCAAACGAGAGTAGTGCAATGGGGAAATGTGAAGCCTGCTTCTTCCCTGGAGAGCAGTGATATTCTGAGAGCCCCGGGACGGAGCCAGGAAGACCCCTGGGTACCAACCAGAATGCTGAACATGCAAAACAAGCCACAAGACAGTCCCCTCAAAATCAGAAATGACTCAGAAAGATTTCTGATAGGGATGGTTTCTGGGTTTTGGTGCAATTATTTTACCACATGCGCCTGTTTCCATGTATTTAGGGAACCCTTTCAGAAACATAATTTTTTTTCCAGCTTCCCAACATGCACAGAAGTCCACCCTGGGCAATGTCGCTCCCCTTCCTGCCCCGGCACAGAGCCCAGCAGGACGGTGTGGCAGCTCCTTGTGCTCTTTCATGTGAGCGATGCTAGGAGCTGATTTACATGTAGCAGCGCAATACTGATCTCAGGCATAATAATAGAAAAGCTGATGTGGGATTCAGCTGGTAAAGAATTAAAGGATGGGAATATAATTAATGCAATCAGCCTAGTTTCTGGAAAATAGCTCTTGTCAAACTCTGATGTCATCCTTTGAAGAGATTACAAGTTTGGCTGATAAAGGTTATGGCATAGAAATAATAGACCTGGACTCTGTTCAGGCATGTGACTTAATCCATATAGTATTCTGATTAAAAATTAGCACAATACAACATCAAGAGAGACACCTTAAAGGGACTGGGAGCTGGCAACCGAGAGCCATCAATGGGGAATCCCTGCAGAATGGGAGCGCTCTCAGTGGGTGTCCAGGGCTTGGATGGGAAGCCCAACGCTATTCAGCATTTCCATCAATGGTCTAGAAATAGATTAAAAAGCCCTGCTGAGAAAAACATCGGGGCCAGGGAAATGAGAGGGGCAGGAGACACGGACGAGGTCAAGACAGCTGTAGAAAACTTCATGAGCTGAGACCCGGGCAAATAAAACATGGTTGAATGTGAGCAGCTGCATAAAGATCCCTCCGCTGAGCACAGGGCCCTGCTCCTGGAAACTCATGCTCTGCAAGGACGGGCTCGAGGGGAGGTTAGGAGGGACAAGGTGGGAGCAGCAGGCTCCCCACAGGGATGGCCTGGCTGGGATGGGGCTGGGTGCTACAGCAGGAGGGGTTCCACCAGCTGTGTTCCAGGAAGGATGCTGAGAAATTGGAGAGAAGGTGGAAAAGAATTGAAACTGACCCCTGCTTTGCCTTAGGTCATTCAAAGGAGCTCCAGAGATGCCTCCATTATAGTGCTTAAGGAACTTCATGGGTGAGAGATGATCAGGTATTAGAGAGCTTTTCATCTTCCAGAGAAAGGCCCAGCAAGATTTCATGGCCTGGACTGAATTCACATGAGAAACTGGAGCCAGATTTCTCTGTGGCAAGGGGAGGATGGGGGGGATGGGGGAGGCGGGCAGCGAGGGGGTGGGAGTGACAAGTTTGGGTGCCCCAGGATGCGGGTGGCTGTGGTGCTGGGGCTTGGCATGGCCCCCCATGCTGCCATCCTTCCCTGCAAACTTACTTGCTTGCTGCTCCTTGGGGCAAGCTGGACCTGGTGCAGTGAGAAAGTGCCGTGGGCTTCTCTTGCACCCACCAGCTCCCGGCTGCGTAGGCTGATGCCAAGCCATGCCAGTGCCTGGCCATTAGCAGGTCTGAGGAGGGCTGGGAGAGCCATGGGCTCCCTTTGGAGCCTTTCACACCTCAGTTCACCCACACCAAGGATCCTGGGCCCTGCACTTTGACAGAAGCCAGCAGCAGCTACTTCCAGATTTACCTGGGGACATCAAAAAGGTGGAAAACCAAACCAAGCATCCTTGGCTATGAGGGGCAGGAATCAGCCTGTGAGCTCTTTCAACAAAGGGAAGAGGCCAATGAACGAAACCAGGTCATTTCTCCCTCTGTCAGTTGATAGCGTGGCCCTACCTTATACCTCCCCAAAACTGCCACAGCCGAGGTGCTGGCGGTGTATTGGTGCAGACCTGGTGTCAGTCTGCAGCCAAGGCTGGTCCCCATACAAGCCTGTGATGCCATACATTTCCTGGCTCTGGATGGACACATTCAGTTCTGCCTGGAAGAGCCAGCAAATGCTAGTGAGGTCGGAACTGCTCTCAGCCTTTGGCCTAAAGGGCCTGGGGCTGAGTCTGAGTGGCCCGATGCTGTGCACACCACGCTTGTGCGGTACAATTCACAGAGCCTCCCTGCAAGCCCTTCACTCCCATCTCTCAAAGCCGCAAAGGGACATTTTCTGGCAGCACCGTTCGTTCCCTGCCAGGTTGTCCTGGGAGCCACAAGCCTTCCAGCATCACTTCTGCAGAGGCTGAGAGTGCTCGGTTCGGCTTCAGCACAATATTAATCTCAAATGAATTCTTCTCTTTGCAGTGACTCAGCGGCTTACCCAGAGCAAGGCGGGCCAGCCCTAGCGCTGGTGTTTGGCGGCTGGTGGGCTGCTAGTACCCAGCAGACCCTTTGAAGGGCAGAGATGTGCGAGGGTGAGAGTGGTCGTCCCTCCGGCCTGGGCAGTTCTGGGATGAAGCGCACTAGATGGTGCTGTTCAACCTTTGGCTGCAATTTAAAAGGACCCTGCAAGGTCATAAGTGGTGCTGAATTATGGTTTGATTTTTGAAACTGGAGGAGAAATAGAAATACCCTGAAGCGTGAGGTCTTACGCCAATTACTGGCAGAGGCAAAGGGCAGCTTGCCTTTGAAGGGATGCTGCTGCCTCCTCTCTCATGCCTGGAGTACCCTCTTTTCTGAGGCAGGAGTTGGGGTTTGGCTACGTGAGCAGTGATGGAAGAAGGAGCTGCCAAGAAAAAAATGTCCTGGGTTGAAAGAGGAGGCTGATAGTTCTCTCTGGGGTTGTGGCCCAGAAGCCAATTGCATCCTGGACTGCATCCCCAGCAGATGAAGGGAGGGGATTCTGCCCCTCTGCTCTGCTCTGCTCAGCTCAGCTCTGGGGAGACCCCCCTGCAGTGCTGGGGCAGCTCTGGAGTCCTCAGAACAGGAGAGACATGGACCTGGTGGAGCAGGGGCAGCAATAATGAGAGGGTGGAACCCCTCTGCTGTGAGGCCAGGCTGAGAGAGTTGGGGTTGTTCAGCCTGGAGAAGAGAAGGCTCCAGGAAGATCTTACTGTGGCCTTTCAGTACTTAAAGGAGGCCTACAGGAAAGCTGGCAAGGGACTCTTCATCAGGGAGTGCAGCAGTAGAATGAGAGGTAACAGTTTCAAGCTGAAACAGGGTAGATTTAGATTTGATATTGGGAAGAAATTCTTCACTATGAGAGTGGTGAGACACTGGGACAGGTTGCCCAGGAAAGCTGTGGATGCCCCATCCCTGAAAATGTTCAAGGCCAGGTTAGACAGGGCTTTGAGCAACTTAGTCTAGTGGGAGGTGTGTCTGCCCATGGCAGCGGGGTTGGAACTAAATGATCTTTAAGGCACCTTCCAATCCAAACCATTCTATAATTGGACCACTAGCAAGGTGACACTTGCAGAACAGGAGGAAGAAGATATATTAGCAGTCAAGATAAAAGTATTAGTGTTGTGGCGTCAGGAACAGAGGGCACTCTGAAGAGCCCAGATGGGACAAGGCACCCACAGTCCAGTGGCACTGCCATGGAGGTGATGAGCAAGCGAAGCCACAGAACATGGCTGGCAGGAGAGCAAAGCAGAGAAACAGGCACAGATACAGCCCCACTGGGAGCTGAGAGGCAGCTCCTGCACCACTGGGCCAGGAGGGACAGAGTGGTTAGCAAGGATGTCCACGAGCAGCCATGCCAGGGGCTGGAGGCAAGAGCTGAAGCAGGTGATGCTGGTTGCAACCCTCACAGCATCCCCTGTTGCAGAACGCACTGATCTAAAGCTATCTCCCCACCCTGGCGATGTCAGCCCCCCAAAGTGTCCATGGAACAGCTTTCTGAGTCTCCCACGGGCAGCCTGACATACCTCCTGCTTTGGATTCCCCACTTCAAAAGAGGCAAACACACCCAGATTTGTCACCTTGCCTTGGATTTGCTTCCAGTGCTGAGCAAAAAGGATGAAGCACTGTTTGGACACCAAGCTTATGTATTTTTGCTCTGGTGCTACTCTTTTATAAAGCCCATGCTGAAGCCTGCTGTTCCAGGCAGGTGGTAATGCTGCGGGGCTCAGATGCTCTGGGTGCTCAGATCCTTCCCATCCAGCAAAATCATCCCAGTTTCCCAGTTTAAGCCTCCTCCCATGTGGGTGCTTGCTTGCAAATCCCCAGGGTACACTGGGGTTCCCCTGGCCTCCCCCCTTCCAGCTACAAGGCTGGAGCAGGTGGATGGGGCAAAGGTTTTACTGCTCACATCAAAAATAAGAAAAACTCCAGCTTGGGAGGCCTCCTTCCAGGAATGTAAGGGCAAGAGGGCCTGGGCCAGTTGAGGCACCAGTCTGAAATGTTTTTTGTGGCTACGAGCATTTGCCCGTGGTGGCGGTGGTGGTGCAGGTGCCCATAGAGCAGAGGGAAGCCCCCGAGCTTCTGCAGCATCCTGGCACCCTGATCTGTTCTCCCCAGAGTCTTGTTCTGCCTTCAGCTCTGGCAGCATCCCTGCTTGGTGTTTCCCCTTGGCAGGTATGCCTGCCATAGCATCAGCCTCCTTTCCTCAGCTCTGCTTTGCCTTCCCCTATGGGATTACAGAACCCCCAGACCTGGTGTTTTCCCCCAAGAAAGAGTACGGACAAGCTCATGTTGTGCCTTGGGAAGCTGCTCCGGATGAGCTAATCACACAATGCCCTGTGGCTCTCCTGCCACCAGCCCTCAGACCATCCCCAGCTCCTCTCCTGGCTATCAGCCACC
Source organism: Eurystomus gularis (assembly GCA_013400335.1). Lineage (NCBI taxonomy): Eukaryota > Metazoa > Chordata > Aves > Coraciiformes > Coraciidae > Eurystomus > Eurystomus gularis. The sequence goes on from VZZY01021875.1 coordinate 89,938, forward strand.
TCTATCAATGCCAAGACACATTTTGGGCTCGGGTCAAAGCTTTCCCCATCCTCATTCTCCCCTCATCTGACCTGCCAGGGAGAGTCACAGCAGCTCATGGTCACTCTCCTCCACTTGCCTTGCCCCTTCCACAACACCAGTAATGGCCAGTAACAGTAACGGCCTATGTCCCTCTGCCCTAACTGCATCAGATCCTGGCAAGCACTTCATGCCTGTTCGCATGCATTTCTCTTCCCAATCCTTCTGTACCAGCTGCCACAAATAATCCCTGGGCTCCCGTCCTAGCTTTGCCCCTAGAAATATTCCTCCTGTCATGTTTTGTTCAGGTCTGGAAACCCAGTCCGTGTACAGCAGCACGTGGTATGGGCTACCTGTCAACCCTATCCACTGACAAGAGGTTGATGGCTGCCACCAGTAACCAGTCAGCTATTGCTCTCACACAGTGATGATACCTCGGGGTAGGTGCAATCTCCTAGAAAATCATCTGTAATTGATGAGTTGTCTGAAGATGTTCTAGGAGTTGTATAAAACCAGCTGCAAAATCTATGGGACTGAGGCTACAAGTGAGATTTAAGGTTGAAATTCAACTCCTTAAACCTTGAAATCACCTGGGCAGGGACCTCGCTTCTCTGAGGACCTTGCTCAGGGTGGGAGTGGATGGTGAGTGGCTGCTGAGCTCGTCCCTGCTGAGTGGTGAGGATGCAGCATGTGACTCAGCCTTGTCTGGGCAAGGAGCCGGTGTTGCCACTCCAGGCTGCTGCGCAGGAGAGGAGCATATGAACCAACATGGGTACCAGGACCTCGGTGTCCCCCCAACCCTACCCAGCTGACCCCCGTTCTACTTTTGGGAAAGAGTTGCCCAGGTCTGGCAGAGCAAAGAGACCCTGCCAGATCCCGGCTGCATCCAACACCCTGTGACGTTTTGTTCAACCCTGTCTGCCAAAAGCCATTGCACACACGCTCAGCCAGCATCACCAGTGCTTGATGCTCTTCACCACTGGCTGGTGAAGCTGAGCACCCCTCAGTGACGTCCCGCCCCACGTACTTTCCCGCACCCACCTTTGGGGTCCACCCTGGGCCCATGCCCCGCACTCCTGCCTCTCCATGCTCCGGACCACCAGGCTTGCTGCTCCTCTTGGGGGTGTGGGGGTAGGATGCCGTCCATGCATGCCCCAGCAGTGCAACTCTGAAGAGAAAAGAGATGTCAGCTCATCCCTGCTGGGACCACCCTGCCCAGGAGATGCAGAGGAGCTGGGCCAGGCAGGGCCACCTCCAGTCCCTGCTTACAGGAGGGGATCTGGCTCCCATGGTCCTGAAGAACATACTTCATATCTTGGCCCTCCATGAGATAGAGATGTCTGGAGCAGGCTCTCCTCTGCCCCAAGCCACGCTGGGATTGTCCCATCCCTAAGTGTGGGGCCTCCAGAGTGGTTATCGCTACAGAAATAGTCCCACCTTACAGAGCCACAGCGGGAGGAAGCAGCAGTGTCAGGGGGACATCCCTGTCCCTGGTCACCAAGCCCCACTGCAGACCCAGGGCTCACCCACCTGCACTGTTCACTCGCCCTCTGTGCCTGCTGCTCCAGCATCCCCACGTCAGGATGGGACGAGGTGGGCATAGGGTGGGCACCACCCCGGGAAGGAACACAGGGTCCGTCTCACATTGTCTACAGCTGCGTTGAGACAGCTGGTCCCTGCCAGCAGGGTTGTCCCAGAGCAGCCTGTGCTAATTCAGCCTGTTTGATCCCGGTGAGAGAGGCGGATCTCCTTTATCCACCATCAGTGATACCGACCAGCTGGGCTACTGGGAGGTAAGAGAAGGCTGATGGCAAGAGCACTGCTGGAAATATCAGTTGCTCTGCTCTTGCAGATCTGTTTTGCAACACTGGGAAAGATCTGCTGACTTAGATGTGGTCACTAGCCTGGCTGGTGAAAGCAAGCTCAGCGATGCCTTGATGTCTGTCCTACAGCCTTGCAGGCTTCCAGCCTGGCTGTTTTGATATGAACCCTATCAGCAGTCCAGCTTGGGGGGCAAGTGCTTGTCCCAGTACTACTGGCTCACCCATCCTGGAAGGTCAGCTCTCCCAGGGAACTGGAAAAAAGTTTTCCAATAAGTAAGATCTGTTGACCATGTTTTGGCCAACACCTGGTGACCAGTTGGATGTACGCTGCTGGTTTTTCAGTCCTTGCATGGGATGAGGCTCGCTGACAGTGCATCTGCTTTGATGAGGTTCTTCCCAAAGATGTAGAAGATGGTCAGAAGCTCTCCATCATGCAATTTTGGTTTATCACGAGTCCACCTAGTGGCCCATGGGTTTATGGTCAGCTTTGCTGGCTATCGTGAGGCTTGTGAGGACATCGCAGAAAAACTCGAGCACCCAGGACAAGCTCTGGAAGTCATTTTGCCTGTGCATGTACCTGACAGGTACAGTTCAGGTCTCAACTTGCTGTTCTTCTCCAGGAGAACTCCCAGCCCATGAATTGACAATGGCAGCTGAGGTTGTGGCTGGTTTGCTCAGGTCCAAAACCCAGTCAGACCTGGGCTAGGGCAAAGGCTCACATTGGGAGCTGCTGAAGGAAGCCCCATGACATTTTCACCCCTTATTTCTCCTGCAGAGTGGTTTTCCTCATTGCCTCATGCTTCTCAGAACCAGGTGCCCTAGATGCTCCCCTGAGAGATGCCTTGCCCTGGAGAAGCATTGGCCCTGAGCGCTTGGGCAGGCCAGCAGCCAGACTGAGAAGCCGTTTGCAGCTTATTGCTGGTGGCTGGCCACTGGCAGGCAGGACAGTCCTGCTTCCAGGAAGTCACAGCCTGCCAGCCAGAGCCCTTGCTGGACTCTTCTCAGGCAGGACATGCTGCACCGATGGACCAGATCTGCTCCAGGCCAGAAGCAGACCCCTAGTACTGGCAGGGCACTTCTGGGAGCCCTCCACTCTTTCAGCTCTCTGGTAACACAGCCACAGACGCGCCAGGATCTCTCCATACCCATGCTGGGACTCCAGCCTCCACCACACCTTTCCCAACCTCCTGCTTCCCAGCAGCACCTCCAAAACCTCCAGCCTTAAGTGGAGGTTGCCCTCCTTTGCCATCTCCCCTGTGAGGTGGCCCTTCCTCAGAGCAACTGTCCTGCACCCACCTCCCCAGCCATGGCCAGCCCTCCTGGCCAAGCTGGTGGACGAGACCCCCACTCTGCTGTGTCACCAGCACCCAACCAGGGCAGCCAGGGCTTGGAACAAGGCAAGTCCTGGAGTCACTTCCACCCCTGGTGACCTGCCTGAGGGGTGCACCACCTCTGGGAAAGATTTCTCTGCAGGGTTCCTCTTTAATGGGGTAAGAGTGAGGTCCTAGGAACAGCACCAGGAGAGGCTCTGCACTGATGGATGCCAGCTGAGGTCCTGACCAGCTGATGCTGGACCCAGCCCAGCAGTGACCCTGGGGTTTACCTGCTTCCTTCTGCAGAGAAAAGCAAAACCACATGGAGATGTGAGGAGGCAGGGGAGGAATCCTCTTGCTGCACCATCTCTGCAGCGGCTGGAGATCTGCAGGCTGGCTGGGGACACCCAAGTGTTCCGGGGTTGGCGGGGCTGTGGTGATGGGAGGCTGCATGGGTGGGCAGGCTGGTGCAGGCTCTGCTGCTCCTCATTAGAACCAATGCTGTGCTGAGCCATGGCTGATGAGCTGGGGGTGCTCAGTGGGTGCCATTTATTCATGCACTTATGGAAGAGTCTCCAAACCCTTCTGCTGCTTTAGTTGTCCCAGCACTTTTCCAGCTCAGGAGATCATCTTGGCATTGACTCATCTCAAGGCTTTCCAGCATCAAGTGAATAGATGTGGAGAATATTGGTCTTGTCCTGGTACGGAACTGGAGAAATTGCTCACAAAATGATTCCCTGTGAGAGGAAACTCTGAGAAGTTGGGGGTCTTTGTCTTTGGAGAGGTTTGAGACTTGCTTCACAGGCAAGGCAAACCTGCCCTGGTCCTGGATGTTGGCCATGAGATTCGCTGTCCCATTTCTGCCACCTCTTCCGGGACTCTCAGTGGCCCTTTTCTGCTTGTGCTCACCACTTGGTAGCTCTCTTCCCTGCATGTGAAACCCCAGACCACCTCTCTCCTAAAATCCCATCCCCTTCCTGTGCCAGAGTGGGCAGGTGAGCCACAGCAAAGTCAAGTCCTTTCTGGGACAGGGTGGCTGGGAGCAGGGGGAGACGTGGGTTAGTGACGGTGAGCATTCCAGGGTCCTCTCCTTCCCTAGGGAGGAGACAGCAAGAACCACTCATCAGAGAGGTAAGCCTCAGGCCGGGCAGGTGTCTCAAGCTTTGCTGTGTCTTATCTCCTCCAGACACCAAGCCTTGGGCTGTCTTCCATAAAGCGGTGCTGCTTCCCAGCTCTTTGGCCCCCGTACCTAAGCAGAACACGGAGAGCAGTGCCACCCACCCCACTCTGCAGGGCTGGAGCCACCTTCTTATGTCCAGCCTGCCCATCTACAGTCATTTCACACCTCTTGTGCCAGCCATGTCCTTAAGCCTATGCAGCTCTTCTCCTCCATGGTGGGAGCAGACAGCAGCCCGATCCCCACAGCCTTGGCCTTTCTGACCTCAGGGCACTGGGCTTTCCTGGTCTTCCCCCAGAGGATATATTCCTCACTTTGACTGTCCCGCTGGGCCTTCTCTTATTAGTGTATCTCCTCTCTCAGAAGTACTTCAGCAGACAACCCGCAGCTGGCAAACATGAGCAAATCTGGCCTCATATTTTGTTTTGTCCTGATCCTTTATGGTTACAGCTGGCCAAAGCATGAGAAGTTGTGGCAGTGGATGTACAACACCAAATCTTGCCAGACCTTGGTCTTCCTGCAGCAGCAGCTTCCCCATTTTGCCAAGGAAATGTCATGAAAAACGAAGGAGAGGAGTCTCACAGAGGAGGTTGACATGAACTTTGATTAGACTTCCCACTCTTCTCTGACCCTCCCAGGGCCATGAAGGTGAGATGCATGCCCATGATCTGGAGATGACCATCTTGTGGGCAGCTGCCCCACAACACCCCAGCACATGCTGCAAACCATCCCTGTCCATCTGAGCCTTCTGCTGCAGTAGGATGTGGAGCAGAGGTGCCTGCCCAGGAGGTCCATGGCTCCCTTTTCCCAGTGGAGAGGTATTTTCAGATCTCCAATGCTGAACATCTTTAACTTGGCCTCCTTAGCTCAGTCTTGCATTCAACAGCTGCCCAAGAGCCTGGCACCTCTGCAGCCCCTGCCATTAAACTTCCACCTGATGAAAACAGATTCTTTAGCCTGAACTCTCATCCTCTGTCTCCCAGGTGGTTTGTGCTCCTTATGTGTCAGTCTGGCCTGGCAGCTCCTGTGCTGGGTGGACCTCTGGATAGGTCATACAGAGCAGCCAGGAGTTTTGGGAATGCCTTGGTGTTGATCAGAGCAACAGGCTGGGTTGAGCAGCAAGGCTCAGTAAGTCCCCATTATGCTTCAGCCTTTGAAAGAGCTACTGCTTTCACTGGTGGCATCCACATTCCTGACTCCTGTCCATTGGCTCTCTTGGTAGGTCTCAGGATGGACCATTCTGGGCCAGTGACTCACAGCTTGGTGCTTAATTGCACTGTATGTGCATCTGTTCCCTGTAGAAACTCCTGAGCATTGGCCAATTTAACTATGTTGGAGGAAGACTGTAGTTCTGGAGGACTTCAGGTACCTGTGAGTGCAGTGAAAGCAGAAAAGCTGGACTTGGGGCTTGCAGCAGCAACCAAATCCCTTGGAGGCCGTTTCCTCCCTGGGTCACTTACTCCCATGAGCACCCAGTTAGCACTACCCACTGGCTGAATGCCCTGTGCACACCTTAGGGAGCATCTGGGGGTGCAGTGAGCCCACGCCCTGAGGAGAGGGCTCCTGTCCTCTGTTGTCCTTTTCATGAGGACCAAACCCTGAACAAGCCCTCTGGGCTCTTTGAAACAAACCCCTTTGGTCCCTCTGCTGCTGCCTCTCCTTTCCATGGTCTTTCTGAAGATCCTTATGGCCCCATCTGAGCCACTGGCCTTGGACAGCACTGAGCTACCCATGGTGGGAGAAAGGACATTTCTGACTCAATGGCATCCTGGGAGGACCACAAGCTCCTGAGTAAACTCACCACCACCAGAGACCCTGGGTCCTTGTTCTTGTTCTGTAGAGGCCTCTGCTGGCTTGGTCCTGTCCTCCTGCCATGGCCACCAGCACCTGTCCACCCAGGCATTTCACAGTTGTTTTTGATCACGAGCTCAGCCTGTGGACCCAGCTTGGCCGTCTGTCTCCTCCTGCCTTGCTGTGGACCAGGTGTGGGCCCCCATCCAGCCCTGCCCTAGGGGAGCTTACTCCTCAGGACAGGCCATACCCAATGCATGAAGGATCTGGGTGGCCAGTGTCCCCTGCTCACCTCCAGCATTTGCAGCTGGCAGCTCATGGCTGCCACCTCAACCCATCCCAGCTTGGTCCCACCAGCTCCCACGTCCTCCTGCCAGAACACCCTGCGTTGGCCAGGCTATGACCGTGTCGTCTGTGCTCACATCCCACCTGCACTTTGCTGCCGTTGGTTTTTATTGGCTTTCCAGGTTCCTCGGCTCTAGTCTCTGCTTCTCTGGGTTTGGAGGACAAGTTCTACCCACATGCCACTCTTCACCTGTCCTCCTGGGTGGCACCAGCACTTCACAGCACGGGCAGCTCTATTCCCATATCACATCAGTTGTATCCCATGTCCACGTGGGAAGGTGACTCCTCCCCATCCCAGGGCAACAGCACCTTCCCAGAGTAAATCCCAGGGGACCCTGCCAGCCCAGGATGGCCATTTCAGGGGAACCACCCCAGCTGCTAACTCCCAATGGGAACCATCACCCCAAACCCAGGTATGGGACAGACCTGCCCTTGCAGACCTCTCTGCCACCACTGCCCTGGTGCTGCCCCGGCCCCGGAGAGAGGCAAGGAGCGAGGGTCCCAGCAGGCTTTCGAGGCCGGCCAGCGCTGGGAACATCCCTGCCCTCTTTGTGCTCCCCCTGGTAAGCGGCGCAGTGCAAATATCAGCTGGGCTCTTTGAGATGAAAATAAAACTGATAAAAGTCGGGCAAATCCTCCGCCCTGGCCCCCGCCGCTGGCCCAGGCGGTGGCTCTTTCTGCCGCCGAGCCGGCTCCCGCAGTTATAAATACATTATGTATGCCGGTGTCCGTCGGCCAGAGCCTTTTGTTGATGCTGAATATGTCCTGGCCAACAAAAGTGGACTGGATTAGCCACAGTGGATTAAAAGATTTTCTTCTTGGAGTTTACCTAATAATATAACAATTGACATAGAAGGTCTCTTTGAACCCTACACGACTCTCTTATTTTACCATCTGTGAGTTTGCTTTCCGTGCCGCCGATGGGGCGCCCGTCTGCCGGTGGTGCCGGTGGTGGGAACGCTGCCCAGAACCAAATTTGTTGCTGAGCAGAAGCAAGCAGCCCGGATTTGAAGGGAGGCAGCGGGAAGGGGAAGTGGCACAACTTCTGTCCTCCTGCCTTTGTCCTCAGCCCTTCTGCTGGTGGCTCACCAGGCTCATGACACTGCAGCGTGGGGAGGGAAGAGACCCAAGGAGTGGGCTCAAGCGGTAGAGAAGCCACTTGCTCATCTGCAATTTGAGGTGTCCGGAGAGGTCCCAGCTGCAATAAGCTCCTTTATTAATGACGAATTTGGGGAGAATTGCTGACCTGTAAGCCAACGGAGTTTGCCGGTCTCAGTTTCAGCCATTGGGATCCGGCCGCCGTCCCTGGTCTCCATTGCAAGATGGGTCAGGCAGCGGCAGCAGCGACACCGGGAAACATGGAGGGCAGCGGCAGCAGGGGAGGAAGGCTCCCCCCCACCATCCTGCGGCGCTGCCACCGCTCGCCCCCTCCTCCGGCACACCCCGGCGTCCCGGCCCTCGGGCTTTGATCTCATCCGGGGGGGCTCCATTCACAAGTCTTTCATAGCAGCCTTTGGAAATATCCGTCCTCAGAAGTCGCGAGTAATGAGATGGGGAGACGACGAGCAATTTAGGCGCCGCTCTTTCTTGCTTGCGTTTTTTTTTTAATCTCCATCTCTCCCCCCTTTATTTTTTCCTTTTTTCTTTTTTTTTGGCAAAGACACTTCTGGAGCCACGCCGACTTTGTGTGGGATCACCGCACCACCCCAGACCTGCCGGGGGGGCAGGAATATGGGGCTCGTGCCTCTCAGCCGGGGGCCTTTGATGAAGCTGCTTTGCGAAATTTGATTTGAAAGGCCTACGATGGCAATTTGGGGAGAATGGTGGAGCCTTTCTCTCCCCGCCTCTCTTTGTCTCTTGCCCGAAGAGGGGTTTCATTGTGGGTGCTGGG
>VZZY01021875.1:98309-112447 GCA_013400335.1 Eurystomus gularis
GGGCGGCGGCATGGGTGGGGTGGGGCGGCAGAGGGGACCGCGACGCGGGAGAACAATAAGCGGGGAGATGGGGAGAGTTGGGATTTCTCACCTGCCTGGGCGTTCGCAGTCCGCCATGACGGGAGCAGCCGCCCTGCTTGCCGCCGTCCGGAGCACTTTTTTTCCCCAGACTCTTGAACCTATTTCCCTTTCTTGGCAAGTGCGTGGCTGGAAGATGGGAATCTTTACTTTATATTGCAGCTTGGGCTTCCCAGCCTGATTGGCTGCAGCCAGGACCAAATGCTGGTCCTTCCATCCCATCGTCACTATGGCAACCGGCCCCGTTAGGCACCACCGATTTACTTATAATTGCTGGGTAAATAGTCAAGACAGGCCGCTTTCATCCCACACCGAGAGATTGCTCTTCCTCGTTGCCTTTTTTCCCTTCTTTTTTTTTTTTTTGGAGGAGGAGGAAGCCCTAAAGAGCAGCAACACTTAATGAAAACTCTTTGAAGGTTGTTGCAGAAAGCGGTGCCTCCCTCCTTGCCAGCCTTTCCCCATTGCTCCCATTGCTCCCACTGCACAATGCCTCGATGCTGGTGCCTTCCTGCACTGTCATGCGGCCCTCATCATCCTCCTCCAAGGAGAGATGGAGGACCTCCAAGGACCTCGTGCTGGGTGGGGATGCGTTACGCTTTGTAGGTGCAAGGGTCTGGCTGTGGCAGGGTCTTGCCACCCACCACTGCTTCTGCCTTTCATAGGGATTCCACACTGGTTCATCCGGAAAGCCAGGATGGGGCCAAAGAGCCCTCCATTGCCTTCACCCTTGTTCCCCATGGCTGCCATTAGTGATTCATGTTCACAGGGGAATTTCTGCCTGGGCACCAGCACTGTTGGGCTCAGCCGGCCCTTTGCCCGGCTCTGCGGGACCTGCCGGTGGGGCTGGTTGGGATGAGACAGCTCCTACCTCTGACCCTGGCTATGTTCATCCCTGGAGACCAGGATGCTGGGGTGCCCACTCTGCCTTGCCGCTCCTTGCTGGGTCTTCAAGATATGGAGCCTTTCATCAGTCCTGGAGAGTGTTTAATGATAATGGACAGAGCCATACATGCAAGTCTTGTTGCTAGACCCCTGAGCGTGGACCAGGATTCATGCTTGTGGCCGGGTGGCTCCCACAGGCGAGAGGCAGGTGGAAGCATGGTCTCAGCCCTGTCCTCATGGTCCAGGGATGGGTCGTGCATCCAGAGAACTGTAACCAGGTGCCCAGCCCAGGCTTGCTGCCTGTAACACCCACACAGGACCTGCAGGTGCTTCTGTCCCCACAGGTCATCTCTGGCACAAAACAGCAATTCCAGGAAAATGGGGAAGAAAGGGTCTTAGGAAGAATCTAAGGGCTGGAGAGATCCGGGGAAAACAGAGAGGTCACAGGCAGCAGGGTGAGAGAGGAGCAGAATGGGCTTGAGGGAAAGGAAGCCAAGGTCATCTTCCCATTCCTTCCTTACAGCTGGAAGGAGGAGTCCATCAGGGTGGTTGCAGGAAGAGCACTGGGAGATGCTGGCCGAGCTCCTTGCTTCAGTGGAAGAACCAAGGGATACCCACTCTGCTCTCTGGGGAGCACAGAGGAGACAGAGGTGACCACCACCAACAACATGAAACCAGCTGGGGAGGGAGCAGCAAGGAGCCAGAGGGCTAGGAGGCATCTCCAGGGCTCCTGAAGGAACTGGGAGATGAAACAGCTGATCCCTACCTGCCACTCCCAAAAAGGGTGGTTTGAAGCCTGGCAGATGCAACAACAATTTTCCTTTTCAGGTATTACAGGGAGAGCCAGTAAAGGGCTGGCCACTAACTTGGACAGCTGTACCAGTGAATCGGCAGAGATACTCCTGAAAACAAACTTTCAGTAAATACACCCGACCTGGGAAACCAAGGTGACTTGTAAAGGGAAGGCCTGTCTTCTAAAAGCAGACAGCTTGGAAGGTGTCAACAGCAATGTACAGGGTGATGCATGAAATACAGCCCTCTGGGGTGTGTGAAGGGTTGGTGACAATGGTGTCACCGAAAGCTTCCAGGGAGGAGCAGCAGCCTGGGGAAAGGCGCTGCCTGGAGCAGCTGCTGCTGACACAGCAGGTCCTGGTGCGGGGCAAACAGCCTGTCCAGGGGCGAGCAGAGGGATGCATTTAGTGCTGGGCTCTCCTCACCCACACTCGGGTAAACAGCCGGCTTGGGGTGGCCAGGAAGGCTCAGCTTAAGCAAACACACTGGCAGAGCTGGGTTTGCTTTCCCTCTTGTGTTTTCTCTGTTGTAAAGGCAACTTCTCTGTGAAGTGCTTTGGGGCTTGGCTGAAAGGGGATGACTCCTTTTCTGCTGAAGACAAGCTGGTACCTCTCCAGGTACCTCTCCAGGTACCTGCGGGCCGCGTGCTCACCAGGCCCCTCTCCCAGCAACAGGAGCCTTCCGGCTGCACTTGGGGCTGGGGACCCGGACACAGGCACCAAGGCCACGTAGCCACGGCACTGTCCTCCCAAGCATCCTCCGGCGGTTCCCATGGTAACTCCCTGGCTCACAGGCTCCGGAGCCAGCACGGTTTTAGCCACACACCATCATGGCTTTAGCCACATATGTCCACCGCCCCAGCTCCCATGCCAGGGTTTCATCACCCTCCACCCTCTCCTTCCACCACTGCTGTCCCCTCCTGCCACCCAGGACCTCCTGGCTGCTCTGCAGGGGAAACACTGTCTTGCACCTCACTGAAGAGGGCTTCTCCACAAGCTCCCCCAAGTACCTTCCCCAGAGCCCTTAAAAGGCCTTAATTCTTCTTTTTCTGCAGCATATCATGCAGAAAACAAGGAAAAAATGGTAACAGGTGAGAGAAGCCCAGCAGTCATGGAAGAGAGGGTCTGTATACAGATGATTTCTCACCTCCACATTTAGGTAGAGCCCAACTCTACACATCCTGGGACTGCCTGGCCAGGCCCTGCTAGCCCAGTGCCTGCATCCAAGGAGATTTGCCTCAACTTTTGGTGCTGGCGCCCATCTTTGGTCCCATGCTTTAAAACCAGTGGTAGAGAACTGTTGCAAAAAATGAATGGCCACAGCTAATGATTTCTAGAGACAAAGTCTTGCGGCAAGACTTAAAGCTTGATGTCAAATAGACAGAGAGGTTAAAATGTGAGAAAGAGGAGAAAATACCAGATATGGCGAAGCCTTGATCCGGGAGCCAGAGTGTGACAAGGTTCAATTCCCAGAGTTGGAGCAAGGCAGCTTAAAGTTAGGAGTGAAGACTTTCCACCACTTGAAACCCCTCAAATCCATGCATGGCTTTCAGGAGGAAGGATTTAACCAAGCTCAGGCCTCCAGCCAGCCTCAGAAGCTGATGGACAACATCCTAAGGAATAAAACAAGAGGAAACACAACATAGCAATGGGCAGAGTCACCCCACATCCTGCTGGGCAGGTAGGACTCAGCTGGGAGGTCCAGTTGGGTCTCAAGACACATCCAGGCAAGTCCATATCAAGGGCTTTTGTGGGAGACCAACCCACATATCGAGGAAAGCTCTCAAGGAAGTTAAGATGCCTTGGAACAAGTGGGCAGGTCCCCATGTGACTAACCTGGTTCAAGCACAAAGCAGATGTTCTGCAGTGGCGCGAGGGGCAGGGCAGCCCCCCAGGGCTCTCTGCACAGCCTGGTGCTCCTCCAGCAGCTGGCAAAAGGGACATGGTTCAGTTTGCTCATGATACCTGGTTGATAGGGGCAAGATGATGAAGGCTAGGAGAAGCTGCAAAAACCTCTTACAGGACTGCCTGGAGGATTAAACAGCAGGTAGAGTTCAGCCTTTAAAAAGGCACACAGGAAATACTCCCACCTGACTGCACACCAGTGAGCCATCCTCACAAAAAGGAACAGCCTGCTGCTTACAGGGATGAATACTCCAGTGATAGCTATGCAACACCAGCACAGCACTGGATGGCTCTGACATGTGGGATGAGGATCAGCTCCATGAAACACCTGCCCCACCCCTTGTACTACCCCCGGGGCTGTTTTGGCCCCTGAGGTCATCTGAGGGATGAGCTCTGTGGGTCCCAGCCCTATCCATGCCGGGAGCACTGCTGGAGAAGCCCACTTTTTGGCTTCTCCCTTTTCCCCAGCATCTCCCATCCTGCCTGATCCTTTCACCCCAGCTTGGGACACACATCCCTGGGGGCACCAAGTCCTGCAAGGACCTTCTCCAAGCAGCCACATACCCAGGTACCTGGAGGTCCTGCAAAGCAAAGCCCTGGTCCTGTCTCAGAAATGCCATTTTCTGTGTTTGTCAGTGATCTAAGTGGCCTGAAACAGCACCATTTTCAGCGTTACCATGGCGATGGCTGTCTGGTAAATGCCTGCAATGGCGATGCACAGGGATGGCAGAGTCCAGCCAGGCAAAGGTGCCTGTGGTCAGTCCTCAGCTGGCAGAGCTGCCCCTCGCACCCCCAGCCCTTCCTCCCGCAGCCAAGGAGCCTGATCTGAGCCTGTGATGGGCAGCAGGAGCTGTGGATGGAGGTAACTCCACACAATTGCCCGTGCTCTGTGTGTCCCGCACCCTGGTCCAGCTCAGGCCATGGATGTAGGACACATTGCAGCAGGAACATGTCAGGGAGTAGATGCTTTTAGCAATTAATGCATTTGCATATGCAGATTTTATAAGGGTTTTTTTTCTTATGACTCCTTATCATAAAAACTAAGCTCCCCCTAGATCTGCCCGTGTTCTTCACTACCCAGGACCCTATGCCTGGGCATAGGCTGGTCCCACCTGGCTGCCTACATGCCCTGCCCACAGCAGAGCCCCAGCGCTGTGGAGCAGGGAGCCACCAGGCCACCGTGTTTGCTGTGACACAACCGGCCATGACACCTCCCACATCATCCCCTCCAGGGTTGTGGCAGCCATCCAGGATAAGCAGCCAGCCCGTTGGGAAGAAGCTGGACTGGGAAACCCGACCATCACTCATGGAGATCCGCCAGAGCTTTCTGCTGGGCATGGCCACAAGAGTCAGGTTGTCCGCTGCTCCACTTTGCTGTGCTCCTGGTGATCCAGCATGCAGCCAACAGTGCCATCCCTGCCTGCAGCCACTTCTCCTGGAGGTGATCACTTTTCCTGGGTGGATGGGAGATCACTGCACATGGCTGCAGAAGGAGCTTGAGGCAGGATGGTGACTGTTCATACCCTGGAGGAGGGAGGGAGCAGAGCAGAGCTATTAGACTCCCTGTCCTCCTGCCCAGACAGGGCCCTTCCCCTCCAGCCAGCACTTGGTAGCTGGTCTTTTGCAGTGCATTACTAGTCCCTCCTCCTCAAGCCAATAGCCATTTTGCAGGGAGCTTCACAAGGTGGAGTAGCTACTAGAAACTAAATTACAGAGAAAGTGAAGTTGGAAGGACCTCTGGAGGTCTCCAGCCCAACCTCCTGCTCCAAGCAGGACTGCCTGCAAAGCTAGAGCAGGTTGCTCAGGACCTCACCCTGTCCTTTTGGAAACCTCCGAGGATGGAGGTGCCACCTCTCTAGACCCCGTCCCAGGGCTGCACCACCATCCTGGGGAAGAAGTTTTTCTTTACATCCAGCCATGATTTTCCAATGTCGCTACCCATGGCCTCCTGCCCTTCTCTGTGTCCCTCTGAGACGAGCCTGGCTCCATCTTGATCCTAGAAATCCAGAATGACTTGTCACAAACGTTACTCATCAGCAGAGCCACAAGGATGTTTGCTGCCATTTCCCCATCTCCTCTAAACACCACGAAGCAAAGCCCAAGCAGGGAGGAAAGCTGTGGGGTGAGCACAGCACGTACCCCCCAGCCGCAACAGCCCTCAGCATCTGAGTCCAGCTTTTTGGTAGAAATTTGAGTCCTGTTGATTTGAAAGCAAACTCAGCAGCGATGTTTGAAGGGCACTTGCTGGAGTTGCCCACGTGAGTTTCTAAATCTCATCTTGATAAACGCTATAGGACAGGGGATGACTTTCAGGCTGAGCTTTGCCCTGTGCTGACACCAGGTTTGTGATGATTCACAATGCTGCTAAAAATCACACCCCTTTGCAATGGCTCCTCCAAATTGAGAGCCTCAGAGCCATGAGGGAAAACGTAGGCTTGCCTTTGAGACAGGCACGAAAGGCAGGGACATGCTGCTTTCGCTAAAGCTCCCAAAACATCCCTTACTCCTTGAGTACAGAGGGTATTGTTGGGAATTACAAGTTAAAAGTTGTTTAATTCGTAAATGTAAACAGGTAAGAAAATCAGTTTGTGGAGAAACGTGTCCTTAAGCTCAAGCTGGTGTTTGGATCAGTGACCACGACTTGCTGGGAATCATGAGCAAGAGAGACAAAATTCAGACGTTGCTTTGACAGCAGCTAACGCTGACTTTGGAATTCAGAGCCACGCAGTCAGTGTTCGTGTCCTGCTACTGCTGAAGAGCAGAGCTCGTCCAGCCATCCCCACCAAAGGCTGTGCCAGTTTAGGTGCTTTCCTGAATTAACCTTTTTCTCTGCTTTATTATTTTGCAGTGTTGGGTTTGGGGATGATTGAATACCAAGCCCCCTCCACAGCCCACACATTGGCCCAAATTTCCCCTTTCAAGGGGCTTTTTTATACTGGTGGCAGGCTTGCTGGGACTATGAAAGAGAACGGCCTGTTTCTGCTGCCTGAGGAATCAATCAAAATGGGAATCTCTCAGTCCTGGATTGACCTTCTAACTTCCTGCACGTGTGCATCTCCCAGCCTGCTGCATTCCATGGCTTTGTCTGCCAACACCTGCAAAACTGCCAAGGCTGGAGATGCCCCTCTCCACTGCCCAGTCCTAGGCTGCAGCACCCTTTCGGGGAAGGTGTTCCTCATCTCTGACCTCGACCTACCAGTTTGTGCCTATGTCCACTCCTTGTTTCCTCTGCCACAGCCACCACCTCCGCTCTGTTATTTGAGCCATGAACAGATAAAACCACCCGGGCACAGCGGTCACCCCTCACCAAGCTGCACTGCTGCGGGTGGGTGATGATCACTCCACACCCCCCCTTGGACCACCTGGCCCTCAGGACACTGGCAAGGGCTGTCACCATGAGACACACTTGCGGCAGGAGACATGCTTGCGGCAGGCGGCCTTTGAGGTGGCTCCGCCAGCTGTGACTCTGCAGGATGGCTCTCTGGAGCTCCCGGCTTCGTGCTCCATGGGGAGCCCCAGCACAAGACCGCATGCTCCAAGTCCTTCCCTCCTTTTGAGCTTACAGATGTGCTGTTGAGTGCCGCTTGATGGCCAGAGACACCCGAGGCTGGAGTGAAAGCCTCGGTCGGGTTGGGATGACTAGCGACCCCCCCTGCCTCCCCCCCAAAAAAAAGAATGTGCCAACTTTGGAAAAAGGGGCAGGTGAACCAGGAAGCATTTAAGGATATTGTCACATAGAAAGAGAATTAGAGATGTGAAAGCTCAGTTAGAACTTAATCTGGCCAATTCTGTCAAGGATAATTAAAAGTGCTTTTATAAATACATTAATAACAAAAGAAGGGCCAGAGAAAATCTCCATTCCTTATTGGATGAAGGGGGGAACATAGTAACGGAAAACAAGGAAAAGGCCAAGGTACTTACAGGGTCCTACACTTTGGCCACAATAACCCCACGCAGCACTGCAGGCTGGGGGATGAGTGGCTGGAGAGCGGCCTGGCAGAGAGGGACCTGGGAGAACTGGTTGACAACCGGCTGAACATGAGCCAGCAGTGTGCCCAGGCGGCACGGAAGGCCAATGGCATCTTGGCTTGTATCAGGAATAGTGTGGCCAGCAGGACTACGGATATGATTCTCCCCCTGTACTCGGCACTGCTGAGGTCTCACCTCAAGTACTGTGTGCGGTTCTGGGCCCCTTGGTGGGTCCAGAGGAGAGCGACGAGACTGGGGAAGGGGCTGGAGGGAAAGTCTTATGAGGAGAAGCTGAGGGAGCTGGGGTTGTTCAGCCTGGAGGACACTCAGGGGAGACCTTATCACTCTCTACAACTACCTGAAAGGAAGTTGTAGTCAGGTGGGGGTCAGGCTCTTCTCCCAGGCAACTAGTGACAGGATGAGAGGGCATGGCCTGAAGCTGCACCAGGGGAGGTTTAGGTTGGATACTAGGAAGCACTTCCTCACGGAAAGGGCGATTAGACACTGGAATGGATGGCGCACGGAGGTGGTGGAGTCACCATCCCTGGAGGTATTTAAGGAGAGACTGGATGTGGCACTCAGTGACATGGTCTAGCTGATGTCGTGGTGTTGGGTCATAGGCTGGACTTGATGATCTTGGAGGTCTATTCCAGCCTCAATAATTCTGTGATTCTGTGACTTTCCTGCCCCATCGGACATGCCCTCAGCACTGGCTGCAGTCCCTGTGCAGGAAAATAAAATCACCAAGTGATTCTGTGGTCAAGACACTAGCTAGGAGCCGTCTTGCCCAGGAAGGCACAAACCTTCACCTGCCAGTTTGCGCTGGGACTTTTCCTTTCATTGCTGTGTTGCTGAGATCATTTTCTACTGTTCACCCTCCTGAGCAGCCTCCACTCCTTAAGCTGCCAAATTCAAGGTGACCCTGGGCAGGGCTCTCTGGCAGTTTGTTGGTGGCTGCCATGGACGCTCGTGGTGGTTGGTGTTAGACATGCACAGTGCCTGGCCTCAGGCCAGAAGCAGGAGGCTGGTGACTTTTGCTGGAGTCCAAGGCTGTGCTCAGGTCAGAGTTTTGGTCGGTGGCCAGGCCCTTCCCCTGTCCTAGGATGGATTTGCAGCCTCAAGGTGACAGCACCCAGTATGTACCCATAGGTTTGTGGCATCTGTGTCTTCTTGGGAACACGTTGCCATGGCAAACTACCAGCTCCCTGATCCCCCTTGCTAGGGCAGCAAAGGGACCCAGTATCTGCCAGACTGAGCTGACCCAGACTGTTAAAGCCACCACCACCATCATACAAGCAGCATCAAGCTCTCTGTGATCAGAGCTGCAAATGGACAGGCATAAAGCCAGGATGGGTCACACGCTGGGCCCAGAGCTGCTACTCCACCCCCTCAAGGTAAGCTGGCCAGTAGCTCAAACTGTTCCAAATGCTGCACAGGGGCTCCCTCCCCACCTTGAGACATTTACTGCTCTGCCTAGCAGAAGGACAAGCCAGTCCTGCACGCTTGCAGTGTTGCTTTCTCTGAAGCTGCAGACCCATGGCCCACAAGCGGAGCTTCCAGCTTTCCTCAAGTCAGCATGAGAATATCTCCATGAGAGTGTGTCCTTTAGGGGGAAGCTCCTGGCCACATCCAACATTGGTGTATGAAAAGCAGCAGGTGGAAGGTTTCTCAGTGAAGGCAGCATAAGAGAATAGAGGGCTCCAGCTCAGAAGTCAGGATTAACCACATCTCCAATGGCTTCCCCATGGAGAAGCTCCTGCAGCTCCTACTGCACTCTCGCAGTGCCCCCATTAACACCCCCGGTCCCCAGTGGGACTGGAGCTCTCCTCCAGGTCTGCCCAAAAGCTTCTGCTACCCCTCATCACCCACCAAACCTTCCCAAGGGAGCAGATCCTGCATGCATCCGGCCATGCACAGTGAGCAGCACTGGAGAACGGAGTCTCCTTCAAGGACAAGCAGCACCAGCAGTGCAGCTGGGGAGAATGTACAGCCAAAGCTCTCCCCGAGACACGGCACTACACAACTAGAAGAGAATTCTGCATAACCAAAACCTATGAGTCCCCCTGTACAGAGAAGAGGCTGATAATTGCCTGCTCAACCACCCCAAATAGCCCCCCACCGCTGAGGAGCTGCGAGGTGCTCTGGGACCCCCATGGAGCTGAGAGCAGGAGTTGGGCAGGTGGCAACCACACTCTGCCAGAGCCGCACTGGGCCCGAGAGGCCAGACCCACACCAGCGTGTTCCAGTGAAGCTACGGACGGGCACTGGACTGAGCCGCACTCTGGAGCTCTGCATTAAAATGCATGAGCTGCACTAGCCCTAATGATGAGCAGAGCTGTCAAACAAAGAGCTTGTCCCAGCTAATTATCTCTAACGAGGGCAGAGTGTCAGGGTCCCCAAGGAGTGGGGCAGCAGCTTCCCACTCCACTCAGTTGCAGAGGAGATAGAAGATAAGCAAATATCATTGTGCTGGCCTAGCTACAGAATCATTAATGAGGCAAATGTGACCCTCTGTGCCAGTTTGCTCTTGAGAACCTGGACTCACCGGAGCCGAGACACACAGGCAGGCTGGAAACACTCCAGCTTCTGCTACCCAACCTGTCCCCAGAAGCACTGAGCCTCCTGCTCCCATGGAGAGGCAGCACAGCCCCAGGCAGGCAGGCCCTGACCAACCAGCCCTACCAGCCAGGCGCTGCACAGGCGTGCCACACTCACCTTGGGCCTCAAATACTGCCTGTGAGGCCTCCAACCCATTCCCTGGCCCAAACAGCAGTGAAGTCTGGTCTTCATGAACTGCCACCATTTAGACTGCATTCACCTCAAGCACCTCCCTCCCTCCCTGCCAGCCGCCCAGCACAGCCCTGCAGAGGCTTTGTGCCCTACCCAGTGACCACCTCAGCAGCACCTCGCCCCTGCCTCTTTCAGGTGGACGTTTAGGCACTGGAAATTTCTGCTCCCCGGTTGTCCTACTCCATTCCAGTGCAGAGATCAGCCACATGCTGCTCTACAAGCCCAGTTTCTCTCTCATCGGGGTTCTTGTGGCTCAGAAACCAAGACCATACACTTCCCTTATGTGCCAGAGAGGGGGAGCATCATCCCAAAGACACGGTTAAGGCAAAGTCTCTTCCAGGGGCGAGGGACAATCCAGAGACAGGGCTCACAGGAAGCCCATCCTGCAGGCTCTGTGCTTGTCCCTCACCTCAGAGCTGAGGGGAAAGGGAGGAGAGGCTGGTTCATCTCCAGCCAGAAACCCACTGCAGGATTACAAAGCTTACAGATCACACCAATGACAGACAGCACTGGTCACCAGCACATCACTATGGCAAAGACTTTTCAGCCTCTCATCAGACAGGAATAAAGGCTCGAACATCCAATTCAGCTACAGTTTTACAAAATAAAAGGTCTAGAAGTCACCAGCTTCAAACAGAAACAGTGCTGGAACCTCAGGGGCTAGTGAGCTGTATGGCCAGTGGCTGTGGCCAAGGAGCTCGGTCCCACCTGCCGGCAGGCACTGCTCGAGACAGAGGGGTTTGGGGTCATGCTTTCGGGACGCAGTCGTCTCTGCTGCGGAAGGCTTGGGACTGATCTGTTACACCACCACTGTGTCCCTGCTATCACACCCTAATGAGCAATCAATATCAGAGAAAAGTTTACTGGTACTCCCAGAATGCACATTTCATTTTAAATCATGATCGAGCTCTTAGCAGCCAACTACTTGCGCAGGCAGAAGAACCACATCAAGCCAGTCTTAGAAAGACACTTTCAGAGACCACAGGACAGAAACTCTTTCCTCAGCTGTATTCAGGCTGTCGTTAGACTTCGGTAACTGCAACATGCTCCTGGGCACATTCTTCCCACGGCCCCTTCCACACAAGTGTGGCTCAGACAGAAGACTCACTGAACCCCCCAGCTTGACTTGCAGCAGGGGTTTTGCTCCAAAGGTTTCTTTCCTTCTACGGCTTCTGCAGTGCCTGTTCTTTCAGTTGGCTGACGAGCTCTTCAGCATACACCTTAAAGAGCGGGACAGGGTCCTGAAATAAAGCAGAGGATAAACCACTTAAAAGGAGTGAACCTGAGCATCAGCAAGGGGTGAAAGTCTAATGGAGAGCCCTGGGACTAAGTGTGGTGGGACTGCCAACGGTTGAAACCAGAAGACGATGCAAACGGGTTTGTTTTGGTGGCTGAACAAGGCAACCTGCTGCGCTACTCCTCCAGACCCAGCTGCTGCGCAGCTCTGTGACCTTGCCTCGAGGATGAAAGGCTTCTGTATGGGACACTCATCAGCTTTCCCAGTTCTCACTGCAGATAAGAATCATCAATAGCTCCCAGGGACCACTTTCCTTCTAAAAATGCTTCTCTCCCTCCTCACGGTGCCCTCAATCAGAGCTATGCTGAAGCATGCTGGATGAACCTTTGCCTCGAAGAAATTTGAGCCTACCAGGGTTCAGGGCCCAGCACCACTCATGCAGTCAGCACTCCTGCTGCAGCCAAACAGGAGACAACAGGTCTTGGGGAAACGTCACCAAGAGCCCCCAGCCCCCTAGCAGCTCTTTGGTGCCCCCTCCTCTGCATATTGCTTCTACCAAGTGACCTACAGTGACAGCAACCAAAGGAAAAGATGTTCAGGCAGCAGGGCACGAGTTATGAACCATCCCCTAAATACCTCTTCCCTGACCAGAGCATCTGGTTTACAACACACTTTAACCCAGCCCCAGGTTTTGGACACCCAAATTTAAGCAGGTTCATGTGGCACTTCAGAGCACACCTCCATTGCTCGGGACTGCTCAAGCTGTTCAGATCAACCGGACGTGCAGCCCGATGCAGCTAAGACACCTCAGTGCTAAACACGGCCCCAGGAACTCACCTTTTTTTCTAGGAGCCTCTGTTTTTCTATTGCTTCTTCTAAACTCAAGCCAACCCATTCAGCTTCCTCTTCTGGAATCACAAACTCCTGTGATAAAAGAAGCAGCAAGTGCTACAGTCTTTCCAGGTGACTAAGATGCAAAACCTTTTTATGCCCAGCTCGCACAAACACACAATCCAGTAAGAAGGTTATGACAGACAAATCTTAAACACTGTTCACCCATTTCTGGCAAGCAAAGCCCACTTCCCCTCTCTCCTTTTCTCTTAGTGAGGCTCCTGCTCTCTGATCAGCTGTGCCCACTACCATGCCTCTCCTTTGTGTAGGCCTGGGGCTGTTTCTCAGCACAACTGCATGGACTGTGGATGCCGCTGATGTTTCCATGCTGGCAACTAGCACCAGCTGCACAAAACTGAACTGCACACACGCCATCTGGGCTCCTCGCTGCAGCGTCAGTACAAAATTGTTGCTGCTGTTGGCAGTGCCAGCTCCTACCAGGGCTTATTGCACCCCTAAATGCAAGAGCATTGACACTGGTTTGTGCTGTGACAGGGTGGCTTAGGCATTACCAGTGTGGACAATCAGTAAACATCACTGCAGACACCAGGGCAGGAACTGCAGCTCAGACACCCACCTGGTACTTATCATAGATGGCCTCTCTTCTGGCTGGATCATCAGGATGCAGTTTAGGATCCCGCCGTGCCAGGCGCAGCAGCATTGTTCGCTTCAAATCCATCCCGAGCTTCGAGCACATATCGGCTTTTGGAGTCTGGGAAAACAAAGGGACCAGCACTGAGGGACGAGCTGCTAGATAACGTGCGTATCTACGAGCACACAGATGACACTAAGAGTTTATCCGCGCACTGCAGAGGCTCTCACGGCACATATCATGAAAGGGCAAAGATCCCTTGGATATGTTCTAGAGCTAATTTGATCACAGTTCTGATCTTTGATACGAAGAGGGCATGAAAAGCCTGGGAAGCTTTAGATCTGCACCGACACACTAAGAGCAGCTTTAGAGCTGCACTTATACATTAAGGACAGCAGACGCCTGGTAGCCCCTGAGCAGAGGGAGCGTGGGCCCGGACCTGCCTCGCTGAGGTGCTGCCCCGTGAGTCCTGCCAGGCGCAGGGCCTTACCTTGAGGATGTAGAAGTCAAAGCCGTAGGCCTCGTCAATGAGGTCCAGCGTCCGCATGGTGACGGTGATAGTCAGCGTGGCATCCAGGATCTCGCTGTAGAACTGCCCTTCAAAGAGCTGCGGCTTCCAAATCTTGCGCAGCCTGGTGGAGAGCTGGGCAGAGACCGGTGCTCAGCGCCCGCGGACGCCGCCTTCCCCGGGGTGCTACCGGCCGCCGGAACGGGCCGAGACTGCACCAGGGACCCCCAAGACGCGGCCCCGTGCCGCCGGGGGAAGGCGGAGGCCGCTGCCAGCAGGCCCTGGTCACCCGGAACCCCCCGCGCAGAGCACCGCCGGACCGGTAACACCGGCCTGCTGTAAGAAAAGGCCCGGAGCGCTCACCTTATCGTTGCGCGCGTATCGGAAGCCACGGATCCAGCCCTCGCCGCCCCAGAGCCCCTCGTGGGCGGCGGGCGGCAGGTACACGGGCACCGGCACGTCCTGCACGCGCTCCCGCTCCCCGGTGCGCGGGTT
>VZZY01021875.1:112865-129802 GCA_013400335.1 Eurystomus gularis
CAGCGCCGCTGTGCGAACAGAGACGGCGGGGAAAAAAGTGCCAAAAAGTGATAAAAGGTGGAGGAAGCCCTGAGGGCCCCGCGCCCCCGCTTCCCGCCGTGCTGCCCGGGCCGGCAGCCGCGGAGGAGGCGCGGGGGGACGGGGAACGACGGGGCTGGGTGCGGACAGCTCCGGGAGTCGGAGGTTGCAGCGGAAGGGGAGGCAGAGGGATAAAGTGCAGAGCTGAGCAGAAAGCTGGGCGCTCCTCAAAACAAAGAATGAACCCCGAGAGAGCAAATCCTCCATTAATAGCTCCTTCCTCTCCAAAGACAACTGAGGGGCTCCTAGCAGCACACACCAGACCGACCACAGCTGGACTAAACCTGCAAGGAACAGTGTATTTGAGCCCTTATCTGCAGAATAAGGATGGGCAAAGACAACTTCCCTGGTTGCCAAGTTTCTGCCCTTGCTTTCTGATGCCTGCATGCCCTGTAGTAAGGCTAAGGTGAGACAGACACTGCAAAGGAGACCATAGCCTTCCACGGACCCATGGCAATTCTCCCGGCTGGGGGGGGATGCTGCCGGTGGCCTCAGGTGGGCCATGAGTCCGCAGGGCACCCTGCCTCTGAGGCAGCGCGGGCTGGAGGAGCAGGGGGTACACCGCTCAAGCACAACCCTGGACCACCTGTGCTGCCCAACAGAGCTGCACACATGCCAAACCCACAAAAGCAGGGGAAGACAGTGAATACCTGAACATCAAGAGAGGAAAGGGACAGTGCAACAGCCTGGCTCCTTCCAGATCAGCTAAGAGAGCTAAAGTTAAATTTAGACTAAACCCTGCACTGCTGTGGGTTTCACAGCTCTGGACGATATGCTGCTGCTGCCTCTTGCACGTCCCCACATGGGTGTTTTTTCGTATTCTTGCCAAATCTGATCCTGAATCCAGGACCCATGTCCTGGCCTTGTTCTTCCCCCTCAGAATCAGGACTAGGTAAGAGCAGCACTGCCTCTAGAGAGAGGCTCCAGACCCCCACGGAGATGGCAGACAAGAGCCCCATGCATACAGAGATCAGCTCCCTCTCCCCCCCATCAGCACCAAGGGCATGTGGCAGCATTTTCCCCCAGATCAAAAGAAACCTTCTTCTCTTGGGTTCAAATGCTGGCTGCAGGATGGCAGGGGAAACCCCCGTCCCACAGCCCTCTGGTAGGACACGGGGTGCAGAGAAGAGCCCAGCAGCCAAAGCTCTCGCTCCAGCTCAGCATGAGCTAAGCCTAGTGTCACAGACACAGCAGGAGGGGAAGAAGGGCTTGCAATTTCCCCTAGGGTCACGGGGAGGTGAGAGACAGGCTATTCCTCATCTAGAACCACAAAGAGCCTGCCCCATCCCAGCAGAAAAGTAGAGGTGGCCTCAAGCTTGCCTTTACAAGACAAGCCCACCATCTTCATCTTTAAACGCGGTCCATATTGCGCTGTCCCGGCCAGTAAATGAACATGTAAGAGGACTGCCGATGTGCCAGAGTGGGGCAGCCCAGGCAAAGGGCAACCTCACCAGCCCTCTCCACCTCTGCGCCCGCGAGCCGAGCACATCAGGTCACAGCATACAGTTCCTCACGGTCATTCTGGCAGATCTGATAGCGACAAGTGAGCTTCTTTGACCATGCCCAGGGCTTCTTATGTTTGTCCCGAGGAGGAAGGAGGAAAGCAACGCTGCAAGCCACCAGCACGTGCCAGATGCTGTGGGTGTAGTAGTAGTTCTCATTGGTTTCCATGAATGCATATACTGAGATGGCAATGAAAGCCAAGGTGATCCCTGGGAGGAGGTAGAAAACCCAGCGCTTCCACGAGGAGGGGTAGCAGTGTCTGCGCTTCACTCCATGGTAAACCTGGAGGGGTGAGAGGATAGAAGGGTTTAAGCAGCCAAGCAGAAGCTTAGGCAGGAGGAAACAGGCAGCGCTGTCTGACCCAGGAGCATCTGCCAACTTCACAGCAAGAGGCTGTGCCTGCTGCCCCTGAGAAATTCAGCCTCTCCCCTTCTTGGGGCAGTCTCTTGTATGCAAGAGCCCCTATCCAGCTGTGGCACCAAAGCCCAGCACAGAGGCTACAGCTCCTGCCCAGGGCACAGGCAACAGCCAACTGTTCTGGGACAATGCTCCAGCCGCAGGCGTGCGCTCAACTGGAGCTGCAGCAGATGGACTCTGCTGAGACCCTTAACCAGGGGATTTCTCAGCTGCTGGAGGGATGGAAGGTGAATCCCCCTCCGTGCCCTGCCCCCTCCCCCCTGGGTGTTTCAAGATCAAGCCCTGCCTGTGGATCAGCTAGAGCCTGGGGTCTCCTCTGCCACTGTCATTACCCGGCAGGGAGCTAAAGGCAGTGGGTCCTGCCTGGCTGCCCTTACTTACCCACGCTGCAATCATGATGACGAGGGCAAAGAGGCAGGGCCCCATCATGTTCCACACCCCTCTGCGGTCCAGCTGCAGGGACATGGCAATTAATAGGGTCCCCAAGACGAAAAGGATCTGGGAATGAGACACCACCACTATCAGCAGCTCATCTGCTGCCTGAGCACAGCCAACCATGCCCAAGGCAGGGTGGACCTCACCTCCTGGCCACCCAGCCCTTCATGCACACAAGACTCGGGAGCAGCACCTTCAGAAGGAGAAACCAGAAGACCCACAAACCTCTCCCACAAATCTCAGTCACTTCAAGCCCAGTCCCTACAAGCACGCAGGGTCACAATCCAAACTCCTGGGACAAAACCCACTGCTTTAAAAAACAGGGTGGCACTGAGTGACAAACAGGTTTTGTCACCAGGCTGGGCTGTGTCATTAAAATACAGCCATGACAAGGCTCAGCACGGCCACCTGTGGCTTGGCTGGCTCAGGTCTGGCCCTGCCGCACTGGGTTACCTGACACTCACGTATTTCAGGATCTTCTTCACGCGGGACATGCACAGGATCGTCACCCAGATGGACACCACAGAGCCTAAAAAGTCACAGTACTGCAGCGTGTCATAGTCCATGATGCACATCACTGCGACACCTGGCTGGTCACACGCGTGGTAGAACTAGAGCCGGGAACAAAAGCAAAGGCTAGCATGAATCCAGCAGCACCACACGGCTTTCTGGGAAGGAGAGGCAGGAGAAGTCTTAGCCCATGACAGCCAGGACCCCTCCTGGCATCGCCTCCAGGAAGCTTCATCAAACCACCATGACATTATGGAAAGCAGATGAGAGCAGCCATCAACCTGCACCCTCCCAGCAGCAGCCGAGAGCTCCTAGAACAACACCCTTCAAGTGCACAATACTTCAAGCCCATTTCTGCTCCCTGGGGTCCCACCCCCAAATATGAGCACCCACATCATGGGTGGAAGAATCCAGTGAAAATAACAATCCTGCCAAGCTCTGAAGGGGCAGGACATGTCCATGGGGGTCCTTATCCAATGATCCTAGAAGCTCCCTGTAGAGCTCCAGGATGGACTGCTCCACCAGGGACTTCAATCTGACGCGCATTCTCAATGCTCAGGGTGAGCCGACAGAGGACCTGACAAAAGGCAGTCCCTACCGTGGAGAAGAACATGGTGTAGGTGTAGACAGAGGCCTCCACCAGGTAGTAGCGATAAACAGCAACCGCTATTGCCGGCAGGAACATGAGGTTGCTCAGGGTGAGCAGAAGGGTGGCCAGGTTCTGTGCACCGACAGACTGAGCCTTGGTATCATCCGTGCAGCTCCACCCGCCCCAACCTGTGGAGCAGAGAGACTTGTATGCATCTTGAGTGTCCTACCTTGTCCTTCCATAGCACCCAGCAGGAGCCTGGGATGCCTCAGAAGCAGCAATCACACTCTGGGACTAGCCCTGAGCCTCCTCTCCCTTACTCTATTGGTCACTCACATTCCTGTTCTCAGGATGGTCTCGTTACTCATCATATGCTCTGCTGTGCAAAGTCTTGGGAACCCCAACAGAGCCCTGTGCCTGCTCTGAGGACACACCCCAGGTTGTTCCTACGTGTAAGGGGCCATCCTATGTACAGTATGGGTCTTCCAGCCTGGTACTTTTCATCCCTACAGTAACTCAGGTCAGGTTGCTCTGGGCCTCATCCAACTGAGTTTTGAAGATCTCCAAGGATGGACACCTGGATACTAAGCAAACAACTGTGACAGGGGAAAATTTGTCTTCTTTGATTTAGCTGGAAGTTTTCTTGCTGCAACCTGTGTCTGTGGCCTCACCCTTTCCCTGTGCTCCCCCAGAAGAGCCCAGCTCCATGGTCCCTGTAACCAGCATGGGCAGCAAAAGGTGTGATCTGATCCCCCTCCAACGCCTCTTCTCCAGGGTGACCAAACCCCCTGCCTCTGCCCAAGGTGACATCGAGGTCTGCGCTGGACAGTGGGAACGATAATTTCCCAGAGGACAGGACACGCTCTAGGCTTGACACAGGGGACAGTCCTCAACCTGCTGCCTGGATACCAAGGACTGAGCTGAAACAGTCTTCTATAAACACAAAGCTGGTTTTTTCTTTTCTTGGTTTTGCTTTATTTTTTTAATATGAACTATTTTAATTTAAGATTAGGATGCCCGTGCCCTCCTTTTGGGGAAAGGAGGTCAGTCACAGGGCAGCCAGGGTCTGTGCAGAAAATCCACGGTCAAAAAGCAGAGTTAAAAGTAGCATCCATCCATTACAGTGTCCCTGGAAACGCAGCCAGCAGCTCTGCCCCTTCTGCCGGCTCCCTGCCAGGCAGCGCCCACGAACCTGCTCTCTCCAGTTTATTTCTGGGTCACGAATATGCAGATGGGGCATTTTGCTCCGAGTGATTCAGCAGAAATCTGTCCTCAGCCTGATTCCCCAGTTCCCCTGGGGGGCTCTGTGCTTCCCAGAACCTGGCACCCCTTGGGAAAATGAGGATGCTGTTCTCCATCTCGCTTGTCACCCACATTGGCACTGCAGCAGGGACGTCCTGGCTCAGGCCCAAAGCGGCAGCGAACCACGTTTTGCCCGGTCCTTCTGCTGAGAACAGGTACACGGACACACCCAAGCAGAGCAGAGCTATCATCTCCCTAACACCACTGACTGCCGCCCAGTCTTCTCGTCCCATTAAGATAATTAGCAGTTGACACAGATGTTCCTGCTCTGAGTCTAAGGGCTGGCCTGTGTACTGGCTTTTGGCAGGAGACAGTGCACCATGGCAAAGTGCAGACAGGGACCACAGCCTGGCTTCATTGCACCCCACATCAGGACCCTACAAACCACGTAGAAAGGCGCAGGCTCCGACACAAGCATTTTCAGGCAGCCTTGCCGACACCCTGATCTCTCTGGGGATGCTGTGAAGCACCTCTCCAAGCCCTGGGGGACTCCAAGCTGGAAGCAAAACCACCATTCAGCAGAAAGCTGTCCTCAGCCCGATTCCTCGTTTCCACCAAAGGCGCTCTGTGGTTCCCAGAACCTGGCACCCCTCGGGAAAGTCAGGGTGCTCCCTGTGGGAATCCACAGCTGGTCTGAGGACTCAGGGATGGACCTTAGCCTTGAGCAGATAATGATGTTTCCCTGAAAGAGCCTGGGAAGCCTTGAGGCTGAAGAGTCCCAGGGAGTGAAAGAAATAAGAGACCTAACGAGGAAATTCCACAGAACAGCAACCTGGTGGTCACAGTAGGAGGAACAAGAAGAACACCAACCAATCAGCATGTGTAGGGAGAATGGACTGAGCTATCCTACAATAACGAGAGCTTGAAGAATATCTGCTACCAATTAGAAATTGTTACTAGGTAAATGATGTACACAATGTAACCAATAGCGGAACAGCTTGTGCTGCGTGCTATGCCAAAGAGATTGTAAAAGAGCGATGTTGTACTAAATAAACGGCTTTCACTTGATCACATTGATCATGGCGTGATTGACCCAAACTCCTGCAGCTCCCAAAGAGGCCACCATGGGTGCTGAGGGCTCTTTGGGTAGGCACTGCAACCCCAGGTTGCTCCTGGCAGCCATGGCAGACCCCAGGCTCCCCAACCCAAACACCACCACCAAAAAACATGGCCTCCCCTTGGGGAGGACAAAAAAAAGCTGCCTAAGGAAATGCCCTCACCAGCCTTGCAGCTGCAGCCAGCGTAGAGGTAGCCGTGTCTTCTCAGGAGGCTGCACTGTCCGTAGGGCCCACAGTCATTGAAGCAGGGTGTGAGGTATGCGAAGACGGTCACTTTGGCTTCTGCGGCGTTACATTCACTGCAAGGAGAGCAGGTCGCATTGGCAGCCTGGTGCTTTGAGGCAGCCTTGTGCCCCAGGAGCGCTCTGCTCTGGAGGGTGAGGCCACGCTTGCCCATGCAAGCTCCCCGCTATCTTGGGATGTGCTCTATCCCTCCCAAGAGCTAGGAGCAGTCGGCTCCCTCTCTACTCGGGCTGCCAAACCGATGTGCAGGTGCATGTCAGCTCTCCCCAGACCCCCCAGTAGGCCTCGGTACCCAGGACCAGCATCACCCACACTGTTTTGCAGCACGTGCTTGACCCCTTATGCGATGAACTAGTAGGAAGGCAAACCACAGGAGTATGGGCACAGCTGCCTGCAGCTCAGAGACCCCTCGAAGGAGCAACAGCAGCATTTTCATTTATGAATTTATCACCTCAAAACCCCATGGGGAAGGGGAAGCCCATCCAGGCAGGCTCTGCCACCTGGAGTCTGCACAGGACATGCCAGCTCAGCACCAGACAAGCTGCTTGGGTGCTCACAAGGGAACAAGCTGGCACTGCCACCCACCTCCTTCCCCCTCTGCAGCCACAGTTTCAGCCTGATCAGGTGAGATGAGCCCATGGCACAGTGGTAAGAACAGGGGTTTGGTTCGGCTCATGCGAGCCAAGGGCAGCAGGACACAGAGGCAGAGTGATCTGAAGCAGCCCCAGGGTGGGATGACACACCAGACTCACCCCTGGCCCTTTGGGCAGATGAGCTGCAGGGAGAGGAACCAGACATCTGTCTGTGGGTACAGGACAATCAGCACTGCTTCTGAAGAGGACGCTCTCACGCTCAGAGGGTAGCCCTGGAAAAAAGCTTAAAGAAAAGAGGGTGCTGTGATGGGCCAAGACTACGGAAGACGGGCCCATAGCAATCCCAGGCTGAGACTGATTGCACAGGAATCAGATGCTCCTGTGGCTCCTTGCCCCCATCCTCAGGAGGCACCAGGAGGTTGGAGAGGACCCTTGCTCCCGAGATCTTTGTGGGTTTATTTTCATCTCAGCACTTGGTACCTGCCTAGACACCACAGGGCACCTGGAACAGCCTGTTTGCTTGGCTAGTCCTCCAGACTAGCACCTGCACCCCAGCACCCTTGAAGGTGCTTGAAGACCTCGAGGGAGTTCGTGCCAAAATCAGCTTCCCTGGACACCCCACAAAGCCCGAGTCAGTTAACGAGGTCAGTTAACATCAGCTGACGAGGTCTGAAAGCAAAGCAATGAGCTGGTGGTGGGTGCCCAGCGTCTCTCCTACCTGTGCTGCAGTTCTGTGTGGCATTGAGGGACAGCACCGGCGAAGCAGCACTCACACACGCGACCACAGTGGCATTGGCCAGGCTCACAGACGTCTGTGCAAACAGAGCAGTGTCCCAGGTCAGAGCCCCCCAACACCACCCCCTGCACAACTCATCTCCCACGCTGCCCACGGTTACACGGGAGCAGCAGATGTCAATAAATCCTGCAGATCAAGCTCACCCATCAGTTCCGCAGCTCTTTCTGCCAAACCCGTGTTCATCTCACCCTGCACTGCCACCATGTCACATGCTGGCTGAAAGGCAAGAGAGCCTCCCGGGGAACTGCCCCAAAGCTGGGACACTCACACCTCACTTCAGCAGGAGCACAGCGTGGCAGGATGTCATAGGCAGCAGGACATCAGGGCTGAGCCCTGCTCCAGCCTTCAGGACGTTTCCTAGAATTCTGGGGAGCTGATTTTGGGGTGTCACTGAAGGAGCCTTGGAATCAGTGAGACTTGGGCAGGAACATCTCTGGGTCTCCCTGCTCAGTATCCTCTCACGGTGGCAAGGTGCCAGGCTCCCGTGGAGAAGATGGCATTGCAGCTGCTTTCCACTTTGTCTGCTCTGCGTCACTGCTACCACATGCCAGCAGGCTGTGGCATTTGAATCGGAGCTGGTAAGTGGGACATGCTGGAAGCAGCTAAAACAGGCTCAGAGTGTTTTGTGACAACAAAAAGAAAGATAAATAGTCCCACAAGTACTACAACCCCTGGAGTTTGCTGACAGACCAGCCCAGGAATAGGGACAAAGCCCCACAAAGGGGAGACAATCAACCTCCGTACCTTGTTAAGCAGGAGATTGACCACGAGGGAACCCCCACTGTCCATGCCAGTGTTCAGGTTGAGGAGGAGAAGGGTTGGGGAGAGGGAGTTCACAGGCACGCTGGGACCATTCAAAAGCCTGTAGCGCACAGACACAACATCCAGGTCCTCACGAACGATGGGCTGGTTCTGCACACAGAAGCTCCTCTGGTTGGAAGCATTGTGTGAAGCCTCTCCAGTAGACAGAGTAGAGCTCCCTGCTGCTCCTGCACTACCTGGTCTGGGACCAGTTTGGCTCTGGCTTAGGCTGCTGAAGTTAAGGAATGAACTGGTACTTCCTGGTCTGCAAGCTATAAAGCAAAAAAGGAGAGGAATCAGCACAGCCAGGTCTAGTGCCTCATCCAGGCAGGGCTCCAGCAGCTCCAGACCTTCAAGTGATAGCACAAACTGGGGGTATTTCAGCTGGTTCGGGCACTGCAGTATTGGCTACAGCCCCTGAAAAGGCACCATGGACCCCAGCATGGACCCCACCCACAAGATGGGACACTGATGGAAGCCAGACAGTGGTACAGGGGGTGGAAGCAACCAGGAGCTGCAGGGAAGTGGAGTGAGAACAGAAGAAGGGATAACACACAGCACTGTAACAAATCCACGTTCCCAGGGAGCATTCACTGGCGAGTGGCAGAGCACAGCACTCAGCTATCTCATAATCATAGGCTGCATAAAAGTTTCTACCAGTTCCCCAGACATGATCAGATAAGGCTGAGCAGAAGACAGAACTAACCCAATGTAGCTACAAGCACCAGCCATCATGTCATGGCAGCTGGAGCTGAATGTGCCACTTGGACTCCCACTGCTGAAGCCTGCCCGTTGCTCCCCTCTTACACCTCAGCTGCCACTGCCAGGCCCTCCAGCACACGGGATGAGGCTCCGTGTTGAGAAGGGGATGGCAGAACTCCCAGCAGAAGAAAACTTGAAAAACTAATTAACTGGCGGAATTCCAAAAGTCAAACAGGGATTATGGTCATGTAATGAGAGGATAACCTCCTCAGTCACAAGGTGTCACCTGAAACGGTGACATCCCCTCACTACAACCCAAGACATGACTCCAAGTAAACCTCTGTGAAATGGTTTCCTCTCTGTAGCCTCTGCTTACGGCCACTCAGTAGTCAACATATCATTAGTCTGCTGCATCTGCCCAAAACTATTCTCCTGGTAAGATTTTAAGCCAGCTACTGCTTCCTAAACAGCCTTTGAAACACCACTACTTCAGAGACCTTAAGCTTTACTGTCACTTCCAAAACAGGCAGCTCCAGGGAGTGTCACCCCTTGGGTGAACATGGGAGTCTTCACTTCTGATCCTAAAGCAACAAGTAGGTCTCAGCCCCCAAGATTCTACCCAGGCAACCAGCATGCTGGGAAACAGGCCACTACAGCCAGCCACCCAAAGGTCCAAGAGAGACTCAGTAGACACAAAGTTCTCTCTGGTCCTTCCAGGAGGGCTAGAGAAAGTGGAAGCTCACCTGTGAAAGAAGCCAGCATCTCCACTGACACACTCGCATTGGCAGTGCCAAGACTCTCCACCATGATCTGCAGCCACTTCTCCCAGGGGGGCGAATCCAGGGCCAGGCCACAGTTTACGCTTCCCGTGCAGGTGACGATCCTCTGGAAGGACTGGGGCAGCGTGATGGAGCCCAGCACTACCCTCACGGCACATGCTTTTTGCTCGCTTGTCACGCAGCTTCGCAGCTCAAACCGCATCCCTGCAGCGTGTTTGGGAACGAAGACCCTGCAGGAGGAAGGACCAGCAGTTTGCAGAGTTTGTACTCTCAGAACAAGCCAGTCACGACCCACCACAGTCCTTGGGGCTTTGTGGCAAGAACTAGTGTCATGGTTTAACCCTAGAACATCCCTTTGGTTCAGTCAGGGTCAGCTGTCCCGGCTGGCTCCCCTCCCAGCTTCTTGTGCACCCCTAGACCACTCGCTGCTGGAGTGGGGTGAGGAGCAGAAAAGGCCTTGACACTGTGTAAGCCCTGCTCAGTAATAACAAAAACATCCCTGAAACATCAACACCGTTTCCAGCTCAAATCCAAAACAGACCCATATCAGCTACTGTGAAGAAAATTAACTCTGCCAGCACAACTGAATTGCGCTGGTTGGTGTTGTGAAAATCCTTCCCAAGGGAAACATCTCAAAGAGCTAAAATTCCCACAGCTGCACCTCTAAGACCACCAGGGAAGAGTCAGAGAAGGGCGCTTGTGTGATCCCTGTGCAAACCCTACCATTGCTGCAGGGAGCTGGGCAAACAAGCTCAGAGGCCCCCCACTCCAGCCCCACATAGGGACAACAGTGGCTTCCCCTAAGCAGCTCCCATGGGAAATCCCACCCCACCATGGCCCCAGGTCTTTCCATCAACTGCTGTCACTCACTTGACATGCAGTGGCTTAGCCGACGAGACGATGGTTTGTGGCATGGCAACACCAGGCTCCAGAACAGGCATGTCAGTGAGTCTGAGCACAAACATATCTGCCTGGAATATATAGGGGCATGGAGTGGAGAAACCCTGCAGGAGGGGAGAGCAGACAGGTCAGTGGACGGGACAAACTGCACACAGTATGATGGCCGAGACCCCCACCAGGACCCTCACCTTCACTTCAATCCTGCCCGCAGCCTCGGGGAGATGGGCAGCAATGAACCAGTCTCCAGCAGCAGGGGTGGTGATGTTCACGAAGGTTGTGTTTTGCACAGCACTGCTCAGAGTGATGCTTATGTTATAGGAAGGACGGATGGTCGCATTTGCAGGAAAACGAGTGCCCAGTGGATTAATTACAGGAGGGGCTCCATAGCGAAAGTGCCTGTGAGAGAAACCAGAATGTGAATAAATCGAGGTATGTGAAGACACTGGTAAGATGAACCTGGGATACAAACTCACTGGTGGACATCCAGGTTGGTCTGGGAGCGGAGAGGGAGCAGGCTGGAAAAACTCCACATTTTCAAGTGGACCACAAGAACCATCATTCTCATCTGGGGAGGACTAGCTGCTATTAGCTTATCTGGGATTTATTTAGAGATTGGTTTAACTTGGTTGCTTATTAAGATAAGGATTTACATGGTTCCATCAAGCCTGAAAGCAAATTTCCACACTTAATAAGGTTAAGCCCTAGCTGCAAGACTACTCCTTTTTTATAACCATCAGGAAATTCCCCGTATAGGCTAAATCCTCAACGAAGAGCTTTCATTTTCTAGCTAAGATCTGCACCTTCTCTATTTCCTCTCCTACAGAGGGCAGGCAGACAGACTAGAGATGCTCACCAAGGAGGTGACCAACCTCAGTACACCAGCACTTCTGCTTTCCAGATAAGCAGACCAATGTTTGAAGTGGCAGAAAAGCAGGCAGCTAAATAACACATGAGATAGTCATTTGGGCAGCCAATTTGGCATTTAATTTGCTCGCTGTTGGACTGCACCTCAACAGAACGTAACAGGTCCAGCAAGCAGACGTGATACGTTATCAACCCGCTGGAGCGTAGCTGGGCTGGTTTTCATTTCTTAGGGAAATGTTTAGCTGTTGCCTTGTCCCTCACATCCCCAAACTATTCAAAACTTTTCTAGGAAGCGGGGAGCAGGAAGATCATCTGTGCCAGGCTGCTCTGGAACAACTAAGAGCACCAGTCTGTGTCCAGGACAGACCAGGGAAGCACAAGCCAAGCAGGTTCAGTCACTCCCAACAACTCCGTGGAGTGGGTGCCAGAGACCCACATGTCTCCATGGGCACAACTTGCTCAGGAAACTTGGTACCCTCCCAAGATACAGCTCAAAATCTTGCAAGTTTTTGGCCTCAAAACAACTCAAGTAGTGCTTTAAGCCACATTTGTTTCACTGGCATTGAGTTTGCAATCCTGTCAGGCAGGACAGCATTCCTCTCCTATCTCTGCTCCACACGCAGCCGCATCCCTCACAAAGTGTCCCCAGTCTCTTCAGTTCCTCTGTACTGAGGAATTCATCCATCTCCAATTGGTTCGGGTCCCCTCAAGCCACCTGTAGTCCTGCCACACCCTTTGGTACCATGCGCAGGATCCTGCCAGGCACAGAGAGGTCCAGGAACACCTTTGGTCATAAGCAGCAACACCAGCCTCATTGTGAAGCTCTCCACAGTGTTTCTAAGGCATCTCTTAGACACCACATCTGATTGACAGCCCCAGATTCACTGGTAACCTGAACACTAAATGCTCCTCAGGTTTAAACACAGATTTACTGCTAGTACATTAGAAACTACAGCTGCTGTAACTGGGGAACAGATGCCCTGCCTTCTACAACCAACCAACGACAGCCATGAGCAACAAGGACAGGAAAAGGACAGGAAGCCCACGTGGGCAAGCACTGGCCCAGGGACATACA
This sequence comes from Eurystomus gularis, assembly GCA_013400335.1. NCBI lineage: Eukaryota > Metazoa > Chordata > Aves > Coraciiformes > Coraciidae > Eurystomus > Eurystomus gularis. The sequence continues at coordinate 125,511 of VZZY01021875.1, forward strand.
TACACTGTGATCTCCATGTCGGTGCACTCAGGTCCCTTCCCTCGGGATGCTTGCAGGAGCCAGCGAAGCAGCACAGTGTCTTCAGGCACATGAAAGTGGAAGAGCTTGGCGTTCCCATACCAGCTGTAGAAGGACAGCTTCTGTGCGCTCTGAGAGAAGTACTCAGAGACATACAGGGAATCTGAAAGGAAGAGCAAACAGCAGTGGCTGGGGTGGCTGCTGGGGGCAGGCTGCAGGGCTACACCCACCCACAGCAGCACGCAGGAGTTTTAAGGTTGCTGGAGAGGAACCTTTTGTGTCCCCGATTTCTCAACCCAGTCCCACTAGAGGTGTGGTGATCCACGTTGTTCCTCCAGCCAGAACCACCCATACCCCTTCTACAAAGCCATCACCCGGAGTCAGAGAGCACGAAAAGATGCCTTAGCTCTCACAGATGCTCTGTGAGATGTGCTCTGAAGATGACAGGTCACCAGAGACACCAAGGCAGAGGAAAAGGTCAAGAGGAAAAGCTGATGGCACAAGAAAAGGTGATGGAGTAGGCAGCAGCAAACTCTGGGGCCAACGGTGCAAAGCAGATGGGTGCAGGTAGCACAGGGGTGCTCCAGGCCCCAGCAGCAGTTTATGGTGACAAAAGGCAAGAGCTGTGCCCTTGTCTGGCTCTGCTGAGCACACAGGCTGATGTTACCGGTCTTACCCAGCTTGGGACACAGGTACTGCACAACATGCTGCCTTCCCATGACACGCAACGTGATGAAAATTCATGAGCTGCAAGCCTAGCTCTGCTTTCAGACGTACCTTCTGAAGTCTAGATATTTTCCTACCTGAAAGAAAGGCTGCTGAGATAGTGAGAACAGCTCTGGGGTAGGATGAAAGGTCATGCAAGAGGACAACAGCTATTCAGTCAAAGTACTAGATCCTCAATCCGTCCCTCTGCCCAGCTATGCCTACAAATCACCCCCACCCTGCTGATAATTTCACTTGCAAAATTATATGTGTTACTGTCAGCAAGAAACCAGCCAGACTGCAACTCAAGGATGGAAAAGAAACATCACACCAGGGCTGGGAAGGGGGCAAAACTGCACGGAGACAGCAGGGCCAAGGCCCACCCGAACAAGGTTAATAGCATGCAGCAAGGGGGTAGAAAATGTCTTCAGATCTCTGCTGAGCCCTCCCAGATGCTCCTTTTCGGCTCCAGAATTCCCTGGAGTGGGGCGAAACCATGGCAGCTTTCAGACGTAGATTCCTCATTCCTATCAGAGAACAATATAGCAAGTGCTGTCTAACTTGCCTTCCTCCAATGCTGCACAGGGTTGTGTTGGAAACACATAGGACCCAACCGAGCTTAAGAAAGATGCCAAAGAAAGAGGAAAATAGTCCTCAGGCAGGACCAGAGCCTTGAGACGTACTTTGTGCCAAGAGGAACTTAATCCTAGCAGGAACTACAATTCATGCCCCAAAGCAGGACACACGCTGGCCTGGCGCTGCAAAGAGACAGGAACAGTAATCATGGGTTTAACTCCCTGGCAAATTACCAGACCAAAGCCTCGGGGCACCCTGCAAAACCCAACAGGGAAAGGAAGAAACAGGAAAGCAAGAAGTACCAGCCACGCAAGCCAGTGGGAGGGTTCGCTCGTGGAGGGAGAGTGTGGCCACCTCACCTCGCCGCAGGGGCTGCCCCAGCCACGTGTCCATGGGCTCCAGCCAAGGGACCAGCGTTTGCAGCACCTTAATGCACAGGGCCAGGCGAGCTCACTGAGAAGGGTGAGCCCTGAGCAGGACAGCAAGAAGTCCACAGCCCGTGGGCAGAGCCATCCCACTGAGGTCCCCATGTCGCTGCTCTCTAGGCCAGCAAGGAGCAGAGACCACAAAAGGGGTTTTTCAAGCAAATGTTCCCTGGCTGCAATGCCAGCACAGTGTGTGGGCTACTACAGACAAGAGCTGGCTGCATTCCCTCCAAGCCTGGTTACATGTCACACACAGGAGCTACAGAAGGGAGCAGTTTTTAATTGGTGGCATCTATACCCCCAGCTGCACTCCACATGTACACAGCATGATCGTTTCTGGAAGTCCATGGAGATGTTTGTGCCCACGATGAGGGCAGAGGGACACAAAGCGTGACTAGAGCTGGGAGAGCCTTGGTCCTGTTCAATGCAACAGGTCCTGTCAGACAGCCTGCATGGGATTAAGCTCTCCTGCCTTGATGCAAGCTGCTCCAACCCCACCAGCTGTCAGGCACTGCACGGCCAACAGCCACAGCTACCACCCATCCAGCACGTCTGCAGGAAGCTGAAGCATGCTTTGTGTGGGTTTTGGGGAGGAGAGGGCAGGCGGGCTGAAAAATTAAAAACTGAAGGAACGAGCGGTGCTATTCATGAAGGACTGGTCAATTCTACGGAGCGAGCTCAAGCACAGTAACTGGTCAAGGGCAGGCAGACCTGCCCTGCCTGTGAGCTGCCTGCCACCAGGTTAGCAGCAGCTGTGGCTGTACCAACAGAACACCGGCACAGACAAAGTCCACTCGCAAACAGCTTCTCATGATGACGACCGGCTGAGCCCCGGCTCACAGGATTCACTGCACCGGGCACCTGAGAGCTGCACCCAGGGCACCCTCCGCCTTGGCTGACAAGGAAATAACACAGGCAGATAAAATAAATAGCGGCAGAGAAAAGCCAGAAAGACCAGTCACCGCTGGTGAGGCGTGTGCTCTGGCAGCCCATCTGCATCAGGAGAGCACACTCTGGTATCTGCTGCGCGCTGTACGCGTCCCTTCTATTCTGTATGCTCTGCACCAGCATGGCAGCACCTGGAAAGTCCCACTTGACTGTCCCATGATGTAAAACTGAGCAAGGGAGTTGTGAAATGGATGTTGTTTTCACCCTCTCCCATACAGATTTCACATAAGCAGATTTCGAGCATATTATACAAAAACAAAGAGTGTTTTTGCAACAAGAAACAAAACGCAGTAGAATCACAGATACAGAGAGGAGACACGTTATTTGAATTTCAGAATAAAGAGCCACCTGCAATAGGTTGGATTTGTTCATCCAAAGATGATCTCATGGTACTTTATAGGAAATGATACCTTGACTGCTGGTTTCAGGGCTTCCCATCAAAGGGATGAATGAAGCCCTCGTTTCAAAGCAGACGCTCTGTAAAGCTCTACAGATGGCTGCGAGTCTGACTCTGGACAAGACGTGGCTATAGGGCAAGGTGTTTGGCCATTCATAATGTAATAGAAACCCTATTCCTTTAGCCTGGGTCAAAAGCCCATCTTCAAATGCTCCAGAAAGGGGACATCTCGCTCCTCTGGAGAGGCACTGATCTTCACTAGTGCCCAGACCTGACCCTCTGGAGGCATTCCCCCAGCCGGCAGGACGGCGCCGACGCAAACCAAGCACCACACCTCAAGCACAGGGTAGCTCTCCAGGGCTGGGAACCCAGCTAGCAGGATGCCAGAGGAGGGTGGGCCTGGGGCAAAGGGCCATCGCACCCATCAGCTCCCCGGAGCAGCTCTGCAGACTATGAGGAAGCGATAACCGCTGTCAACAGTGGATAGCCACCGCTGGCACAAGCCTACCTCTGCGATGGGGTGAAGCAGGCAAACAACCTCACCTCCGCAAACCTGTCCACCACTGCACCCACTGGCTGACCCTCTGGAGGGGGAGCCACGGTCCCCAGAGACCCCAGACACCCAGCACCGCCACGAAGAGCAGCCCACCACCCTGCTGAAATCCCCATCTGCACCCAGCTGCCTTGATGCACTGGAAGTAACTTGAAAACAAAGCAAACCCGAACCAACCAACCACCACCACCACAAATACAGCTGAAACCCCTCTGGGTCAGGGCCTGACCTCTCACTGCTCTGCAGCGCCCAACGCAAGCACTGCTTCGCTGGAGATGGTTCATGGAGACCCTGAGCACCCAAACCACTCGGGGAAATCATGAGCTCACCTCTAAGCCACCCCTGGGCAAGAGCTGTGGGACTCAGAGCAGCTCCCAGGGCAGCGCGGCAGGCAAGTCTCCACTCACTTCAACATAGCCCGGTTGGTTTCCCACCGGTGCCTCTGCTCCCCGGGACCCCACCGGCCTCGGGGTGAGCGGTGAAGCTTCCCCAGCCCGGCTCTCTCCCCTCTGGCCCAGCTCTGGCCCACGCAAAGCCTCCCCAAGCTGCCCCTAAGCCCCTCGAGCATCCCCAGACTGCCCCGGCCCCCCCGAGCATCCCCGCGGAGCCTCCCCAAACTGCCCCCAAGACCCCGAGCGTCCCCAGACCGCCTCCGAGCACCCCCGCGGAG
>VZZY01021877.1:0-38981 GCA_013400335.1 Eurystomus gularis
TACTTTTTTATATGCATAGGCTAATACTACCAAATGAACTTCCAAGGAAAGCTGTTGTAAATTTGTCTCACCTGGGAGCCATTTTACAAAGATTAAATTGTAGAAAACAGGACTTACATTTTTTATTGAAAAGAATCGGTAAAAACTCAGATGTTGCCCAGGTGTGGAAAGGACACTGATAAAACCAGTGATTTTTTTCACTGATGAAATATTTAAATCCTTTTTGCACAGACCCCTTCATTTTTATTCATGTATGGGGAAGAGGATCAAAGCCATGTTTGTTTTGATCAGACTAGAAGATTATCAAGGACTTAATATAAAGGACTTTAATATCAAAGCAATAGAACTATCTAGGGAGATGGAAAAGCTTCAAATGCTGACTTGTCATTGGACTGGCTTATATTCTTTCCATATAGGAAATCTGCCTTAAACTTTATACTTTCCACAAAATGCTAAAACTTTCTTGACTGAGAGCTGACTTCAAGGAACACAGGAGAAATGCATTTTTAAAAGCCTCAGATGTGAACAGAGACAGATTTTGAAGAGTATTTCTACAATGACTTTAGCTTAATATTATGCATCAACTGATAAAACTTCAGGTGGCTTTAAAAGGCCTGACCTTGGTTACTGGATCCCAGATACTTTTAACTTGTAGTTAAGTTGTTGAACTCTACAGAGATTGAACCAGGAAACTTTGTTTTTCATATAGGCATACAAAACTGTGGTCAGCTTGAGAAGGGCAAAAGGGCAAGGCTAACAGTAACATTGAATGAAGCTAAGATCATTTTCATCCATGGTAAAGTCATAGGAAAATTAGATTTATTAAATAATAAATTGAATTTAATTTGCAATAGATGGCTAGTCAGAGGTAATAACATCTTGAAATTTCAAAATAAGGTCAAAACGTTCTTGACTTCTCTTTTAAACTGTTTCTTTTTAGTGTCAAAACAACTCAGAAGTGTTAGGCAAACCACTTTAGATCTTATCTTCACTGACCTAAAGCTATATATTCCTTTTTCTTTTTCCTTTGGGCTAAAGTATGAGCATTATCCTGCATATGAGTGAAGATAAAGGACTTCAGTTTTACTATAACATAGATTAAGAAGGGATGAAGTGATGACCCTGGTGAATCAGTACCTCACAACATTGCAGTGTCTTCATTGTTTTCACCGTATTTTTTCTAACCACAGATTGTCTCGGAATTACCTCCAGTAAGAGGCAACTCAAAGCAGCAAGAAGGATCTTACCTAACATCTGAAACACAGAGCCAAAGTACATTAGGTATTCAAAAGAGGCCTTGGGACAACAGAGGTTATGTCTTAGTACCAGGGACCTTTTTACGATAGCAAAGAGATTCTGAATAAAAAACAGCAAAGACAGATTGAGCAATGGATAGGGGAAGTTGTGTGAGCAGGAAGTAAAATAAAGAGTAATTCTAAGTATCCACATACATGAGCCCTTGGCTGAAATATGCCTGGATACAGGAGTACAGTATGCTGTTTTGAAAATTTAATCATCACTTCTGTTGAAAGCTTTAACAATAAAAAATATGCAAAATCTAGATAAAGACAGATTAAGTTAATTCATAATTACAGACTAAAGTAATCCATTCATTTCTGTTTTGCAAGGGCTGCCACTTTTTTCCATACAAGCAATAAAACAGAGATTAGTATGACTGTAACACTATGCAAGTCTTATATAATTTTTTATACTTGTAGACCAGAGATCAGAAATTTCCTTCTCATGGTAATGCCACTAAGAACTTCTTAAAGCACATATTTTTCTTTTCTGGAAAGAAGTTACTGGGGGACCAAGAATTTACTCTTAAGTAGTGGATATTTTTTGCAATATTTAAGTATTTCTTTCTGAATAAACTAATGAACCTGCAGAATTCCAGTGTCTGTTTTTACATGATTTAATAATTTCTAGAGTAAAGTAGCTTTTCTCCATAGGCACAATTCCTATGTGCTATTCTTCCAGTAAGAATAGCACTAGACTATGCTTTCACTTTGCAGGGTATGCTCAGAACCCATGTGGTCTGCAGGATTCAAGGTTTCTAATCCCATGTGTGGTTTCCTTACATAGCCCAGATCATGGACCAGATTTTTCCACTGGGATTTCCCTACATCCTCAAGGTTTCACTTTAGTCTCTTGGGTCTGAACAAGCCCGGGTTCACTGTCACAGCTTGCCATCTTGCCTTCCATCCCCAGGCAAACATCAGTAAAACTGTGGCTTTCACTAACATCAAAGCACAGGTGAGCTTGCGTTTCTCTCCAGATTATTCACAGGTTCACACTATTTAGCCACAGTCTGAGATCAGAATTTCTGAAAAAATACAAAGCTAATAAATTTCACATGGTGTCAGTTTCTACTGACAACATTACTTTTAGCTCTGATAAGTATAGTATAAATCAATATACTCAGGACTTGAGCAAACTGCACAGATAACAGGACAAATAAACAAATATGTCTAACATTAATTTTTTAATACACGAACATAAACAGAACCACCTACTCGGGGGCTTGTAAGCCCTCCCTTTCCATGGGGACAGTGAAGAATCACAGTTTTTAAAAGTGTCTTGCTGCTGCCATCTGGCCACCAGCCTCCCACTGAGTTGAATTGGTGCTTACAGAAGTAGCAGTTAGTCAGGGGAGGATCACCTTCCACAAGTGCTGATTTACTGCCTTAGGAGACAGATTGGTGGTGACATAAGGTAAAAGGCTGTTGAAAGTACAGTAGAACAAGAGAAGTGAAGGGAGGGGAAAGGAAAGCGGAAGGGAAGGGAGGTAAAGAGGCCTGCAGACAGGACATGAGCTAATGGAAAACAGAAGAAGGTAAGTGAAAGAGGTTAGGTAAAGTAAGTGAAAAGTATCTAGGAGGACATTAGAATGGTATAAAAATTGTTATAGGATAGGAACAGGATGAAGACAAAGGCTGAATTTCAATTTCAATTTTCCTCAGTTTCTCTGACTATGAGGTTTTCCAGGCCAGTTATGCTCTAAGTGCAATATATAATTCTTCTACCCTGATCTTAGCCAAATAAATGATTTTGCTTTTAAATGAATACACTGTTTTACATCAGTGGTTTTGACATTACTGATTTGCTATTCAGGGTTGAGGGCAGTAAAGAAGGAGTGAGGGTGGCCAAAGCTCGATATGCAAAGAATGGCATCCATATACATGTGTATTTATAGTAACTTATGTGGCACTTCTATGTTCAGATGAGTCAAACTACCTGCCTCAGGTGATGCAGGTAAAGCTGTACAGGCACAGAGGGGGCCTCTGAAGTTGTGGGCATTATGTTCTCATTGAGTTTAATCTAGGTCACTGGTGAAAGTCATTTTCAAGTGTCAACTATTGGGAGCTGTGAGAAAGCCACTACACAATGTGACACTTGTTAGTAATTTCTTCTAGGAGGAAAAGTCTTATTAAAACAGCAGGAATGCTGCAGTGTGATCAGACATGGAGTTCATCATGCCTGTGTAGTGTCATCACACTTGCTCTCTGCTGTGCTATGGCTCTGCCTTCCTTCCGCAGCCCAGTGACATTTCTCTCTGCATGAAGTCTTGTGTCTAACCAAGGAATAGTTGACACTCAGAAATGGTTAGGACACTCAGAAAAGTTCAGTTAAAGCACTGCAAACCCCCTCTCTCAAAATGAAGAGTCTCCAGTTCCCTGCAGTTTAGCTTGAATCTGTGAGCTTGAAATGGCTGTGCTCCATCCTGAAAGGGTCCAAAAAAGTCACTCTTTGGCCTCATTAGCCATAAATTTTTGGCAACTGTTGTATCATAAGAGTTTAAGCAGCAACAGGATTTGCAGCAAGAGGATTTCTTTCCTGCTGTTCCAATCTGCTATTTCTGACCAAGACCATAGCATTTTGCCGTGTCATCTGTGATGTAAGAATAGCCGAGACCAGAACTGAAACCTCCTTGCCTCCAGCCCCACACTAGGAAGTGCCATGAACTACATTTTCCTTGATTTTAGATTTGCTTGCTAAATCAAGGGCTAAGTCAAACACTAGGGGAAAAGCATTACCAGTGTTCTTGTCAGGCTTTTAGAGAGAAAAATCTGTCTTATGAAAAGGAACAATTTCACATTTCAGCAAAATTATATTCTGGTAATAAGAGGCAGGATAACTCAAGCTCCCAAGAACTCCATGCTGTTGTGATGAGGTTGTTTGTGGTAGAAGAGCTTGTTTACAGCTAGCTCAGGTCTCTCTACATAGCACTGCAGATTGCAGCATACTTACATCAAGAGCAATTATTGGAAAAGTAGTGTCCTCGAGCATACCTTTAAATAGCTATTCACTTGGTTTTGTCCTATTTTTTTGTTTGCTGTTTTCTAGCTTGGACTAACTCCTTTGGCATTTGAGAAGTTGGAATAATGGTTCTCTAGATGGCGATATGTATATCAAGTAAGGCAGGAACAGGGCTTGTGTCCTAATCTCTGAACAAATGTTTCAACCACTAAACTCTTCTCTAAATCATGGAAACTGTGGGCACTGCTGTCACAAGTGAAGTTCACTCATTCACTTGAAGTTTCCTAAGGCAGCCTGGGCATCCTGAAAATTTAGTGAGCTTTTAGGCATGTACTCCCTTGGAGCACTTTAAATTGCCTGGCATGAAAAAACTTCCTACTCTGTTGAAGCCCAGGGGATGATTGTGTGAAGGTGCCTGGCTTACTCTGTCGCACAGGAGAAGCTGGAGAGAACTGGAAGGGCTTTTATTCCTTTTCTTACACTCTGAATTTAGAACGCTTTTGTAAAGCAAATATTATCTCACCCTGAATAAAGGTAGATTAGCCATTTTGTTACTATCGTCATTTGCAAAATCTTATTTTCTCATAATTATATAACAAGTGATATAGTGCATTATCTCATAATACAAACAGTGAGCTGGCTATGGCAAACACCCTAACTATGCCTCTTGTAAGCAATCTGCAAACTAAATAACATATATTAAGAAAAGTCATATTGGGTTAATAATACTGTGGGAAATTACCTTGAAGAGAAGAGAGTTTAAGACACATCCTCCTCTGGAGTACCTTGAAATATCCGCCAATAGGCAGCTCCAGTCACAATGTTCAGATTTCATAGCTACACATGCTAGGCTACCCCACAGTTCATGCTCAGGAGATCACTGTACTAGATTGTATAAAAAGTAGAATAAAAGTGATGCCATTTTGAGCTGGAGTTTGTGAACAATTCACAAAATTACATTTAATTTCACAAGAAATATTCTTCATAAGCAATTGGATCAACCATCATCCTCAGTTTTTGCCTAATATTTACCATTTGATACCCATGTCTGTCTCCTTATGCCTATGTTTCCACTCATCCATACAACTGCCAGAGAAATGTCTCCTATGAATTTTAGGAGCTTTTAGCAAAGATTGGTTTCAGTAGATATTTTGTGTAATATGTAGGTTAAAATTTGCCATAGACATGTGGCTGCAGAAGAGTAATATGACAACAGGAATTTCATGTCTTTAGTCCCTTAGCTTCTTGGTTTTTAACTACTTAAAGACTTGTTATTCACCCTAATTAAGAATGCTGTGTGCTATGTATCAGTGCTATGCCTTCTAAACAATAATTATGATTCCTGATTATTTCGAACATATGCTCTGGGTGCCCAACTATTTGGCAAAACCTATTTAGGTGTGGTGGGCTCGTCATCATTGTCACATTACAGTATCAGAAATTGCTTTTATACAGAACTCTCCATCTGGTCCTCTGCTTTATTTTATTCTTTGCTTATTTAGATCATAATTACAGTTGTCAGGTATCAGGGTAACTTTACTTTGATATTGATCCTATGTGTAACATCTGTTGAGAGTGCCTGATCTGAATATAATTACACAGTTTGTTGTGTTTTATTCCGAGCTAGAGAATATTCTTGTGCAAGAATTTCATGTTTCTCAGGTGGCTGGCATTTCAGCACTGAAAATGGCACTTCAGGGTGGAAACATTAGCTGAAATTATAGTGTTACTTATACATTTCTCAATCATTCTGCTTTTACTGACTGTATGGATTATTATGAATTTAAAGTTAATTTTGTCTTATGTCTTTCTAGACTTGAGAAAACTTTATATCTGGATGCAGAACATGCAGTTTCATTTTGCATGTTTGAATGTTTTGGCTATGCTCAGTCCTTGAAGAGCCAGGGCAGTATTTTACCATCCTGAAATGAAACCAAACTCAGGCCCAGGGGGGCTACAGGTAACACTGTGATTATCCAGTCTGATTTCTGCTTTGCAGTCTGCCTTTATTTGCTGTACTAATTACCTCAGTAAAGGGAATTCTCTTCTTCCATTAAAGTGGAAAATGCAGTAGGAACTACATTGTAGCTTAACTGAGTTATCAGCAAAGGGAGAGACGGGAGGAAATGCAGTTTTACCCATTTAAGTGTTGTTTCTCACAGAAGACTGCTGTCACACAGCTGGTGGGCATTTGAATAACGCCCAGACCTCACTAATTAAAAAGATCCTTCATAGAAATCTTTTATCCTAAAACTTCATTCTTCACAACAGAATATATTGCAGTTGGATTGTGTTGCTGCAGTGGAAACTGAGAAATTTAAGAAGAGAAGAATAACATGTGATATTAAGATTGTGGCCCAGTGCAGAAAGAACATAGGGATTCTTCTGTCAGGCCAGCATTTCTTCTGATCATCCTTACTAACATTCCTACATTTTCACCATTTTTGTTCCTAGAAAAATTACATCTGAAATAATTTTAATTCACAGATAACATGTACATGGCACATGGGCCTCATTTTTCTGATATTAGCTCTAGAGATCAGATTAAAATACCCATAGGCTGCATGGATCAGAACTGAAGGTACTACAACACATATGCACATTTCTGGCCAGGAATAAGCACATTTTATTATGTACTGTGGTTATTTTCAAACAAGGCCTACTTTCATGATTCCTATATTATTAGTCTAATTAAAACCCAACCAACCTATCAAACAAAAAATATCTCTGTGATCATCTTTGAACTGGAGCTATTGTCCTGCTGTTTCTCTCATGTCTGTCTAACCACATACCCTCATTGTGGTTGCACCACTCAGATTAATAGCTGAGAGAATTCTACATTATAATAAAATGACTGCAGAGTTTACAGCCACAGCTGTTGAATAATGAAGTATTTTTTCATAGTCAAACATTGCAGAAAGTTCCCTGATTTATTGGACATTAATACTACACATTTAGTAAGTATGTCACATAAGTTTATTTGGGGTTTGCATGACATTTGCCTTGCAATTGAGAAAAGTAATTGGCATTTAGAAGCAGCAAATGCATTTCCCAGCTTTCCTACAGACTAGATGGCAGGAAGAGAATAGAGACACATTCAGCTAGCTGTTGCTTAGCTCTTACTGTTCTGCATACAACTGATTAATGAGAAATTCAAGCCACCTTGTCTCCAGGGTTCCCAGACATGCTGACAGTCAAAGAAGAGAGGTAGTTATGACATATAAGCTAGCTGCTGGCAATGGTTGGTCTACTGGCAATAGATTCCGTTTCTTAGTGCGTTTCTTTCTCAGGGTGCGCTGTCTCCCCAGGTCAAAGATAATATGCATATACATTGCATATGCATTTTGGGCCTCACCTCTTGGTTGTTTTTTTTTGTAGTAATTCATAGACTCATAGAATTGCTTAGGTTGGAAAAGACCTTCGAGATCATCTAGTCCAACCATCAACCTAACTCTACCAAGTCCGCTACTAAACCATGACCCTAAGCACCATATCTATATGACTTTTAAACACGTCCAGGGATGGTGATTCAACTGCTTCCCTGGGCACCTGATTTACAACCTTTTAAGTGGTGAAATTTCTCCTAATATTGTTGTGCTGGTTCAGCCATCATCATTTTATGCTGCCATTAGTCGCCTGATCACACTGAACGCAGAAACATCCCCTCAGAAGTCTTCTTTCAAATCAATCCTGCCATAGGTTCCTGGGGCCCCAGCTCCTCTTCTGCCCACTGTGGTGCCAGCATCACCTGCTGGACACAACAGATAGAGATGGCTCCCTCAGTGTCCCTTCACATGGAAGAACACCACCAAGAGAACTCAGCAATATACAACCAGCCCCAACAGAAGCCACATCCAACAGGAAGCATTTCAAACTATTTGGCTTCTGGGTAAAGTAGCCCTGGCCTCACTCACCACCCCAGCCATGACCACTTGGGTGAGGGCAGAGCCACAAAGACACAAGTGGGCCAGGTTCTGCCTCTGGAACATGAAGCCAAAAGGAAAAACAAAACATTTTGCTCTGTTGTGACTCATCCACAGGTCAGCTCCAACTTGGGGCCCACAACTCAGGCCCCAGCACTTCAAATATCCAACCTAAACATCCACTGACACAAATAGAGGTAATTTCTTCTTGTTTTATTGCATGCTACTTGGGAGAAGAGACCAGCACCCACCTCTCTACAACCTCCCTTAAATTTGTGGTAGAGAGCAATAAGGTCTTCCCTCAGCCTCCTTTTCTTCAGACTAAATAGCCCCAGTGCCCTCAGCCTCTCCTCATAAGACTTGTTCTCTAGACCCTTCACCATCTTAGTTGCTCTTCTCTGTATATGCACCAGCACCTTAATGTCCTTCTTGTAGTGAGGTCCCCAGAACTGAACACAGTATTCAAGGTGTGGCCTCACCAGTGCCGAGTACAGGGAGAAAATCACTTCCCCAGTCCTGCTGGCTACACTGTTTCTGATACAAGCTAGGATGTTGTTGGCCTTCATGGCCACCTGGGCACACTGTTGTCTCATATTTAGCTGGTTGTCATTTCTGCCAGGCAGCTTTCCAGCCATTTTTCTCCAAGCCTGTAGCATTACATGGGGTTGTTGGCACCCATGGCACAAGGACCCAGCACTTGGCCTTGTTGAACCTCAGCCCATTGAGGGGCTGTACAGCCTTTCTACCCTCAAGCAGATCAACATTTGTGCCCAACTTGGCGTCATCTGAAAACTTACTGAGGGTGCTGAGGAATACTGAGCCCTGGGGAACACCACTGGCTGCCAACTGGATTAAACTTCATTCACCACCACTTTTTGGGCCCAGCCATCCNCTGCCAACTGGATTAAACTTCATTCACCACCACTTTTTGGGCCCAGCCATCCAAGCATGCCCATCCAAGCCATGAGAAGTCAGGTTTTTTTCATGATAATGCTGTAGCTTCATGATAATCTTGAAGGCTTTACTGAAGTCCTGGTAGACCGCATCCACAGCCTTTCCCTCATCCACTGAGTGGGTCATTGCATCAGAGAGGGAGATCAGGTTTGTCAAGCAAGATCTGCCTTTCATGAACCAATGTTGACTGGGCCTGATCACTTGGTTGCCCTGTATATTGTGTGTAATGGCACTCAAGATTATCTGCTCAGTAACCTTCCCCGACACTGAGTTCAGACTGATTGATCTGTAGTTCCACAGATCCTCCTTCCAGCTCTTCTTGTGGATGGGTGTCACATTTGCTAGCCTCCAGACCACTGGGACCTGCCTGGTTAGCCAGGACTGCTAATAAATTATGGAAAATGGCTTGGTGAGGACATTCACCAGCTCCTTCACTGCTCTTGGGTGTAACCCGTCCAGCCCATAGACTTGTGTATGCCTAAGTGATATAGTAGATCAGTAACCATTTTGTCTTTGATTATGGAGGTCTCATTCTGCTCCCCATCCCTGTTTTCCAGCTCAGGGGTCTGGGTACCCAGGGAACAACTAGTCCTTCTACTAAAGACTGAGGCAAAGAAGACATTCAGTACAGCAGCCTTTTCCTCATCCTTGGTCACTGTGTTGCCCCTTGGAGGCACAAAACATTGGAAAATTACAAAGCTCAATATTGCTGTTGAACACCTGATTATCAGAGCAGACACAGGAACTGCATGAAGATCCAGTGGTTTGTGTTGCCATTGCACCAGGGAAGACCATGGGCAAAGTGGAGGCTTTGTGGTCCCATTCTTTGCACTTTTCACAGAAGCTGTACCAAGACCAGGCACAGCCCAAGAAATACTCTGCTCTTCTCAGAAGTTCTACGAATCTATCAATAAATGTTTAGTGCAACTGAGCACAAGGAGCAATAGCTTGACCACAGTCCCACCCCCTGCACTTTGTATTAAATATTATCCCACTTTTTGAACCTAATTTGATGCCAAATCGCAGGGTCAGATCGATGGGTTTGTCCTCATTGCCCTCCCCAGAAGGGATGCCTTTTTGTAAGATTCATGACTCGTGCCTTGGTTACGTCAAGTGCTTCCCTGGGAGATTAACCTTGTGATTGCAATCGTATCTTTAGAGCTATGTAGCTATTCTGCAGCTTAGTGCATTTATCACTGGCAATCTCAAAGAACCTGTTTGTGTTGCATATGAATAAACCATGCTATTCATGCACCGACTGCTTCTCTTCCATGCGACTGGACCTACAGCAGACAGGTTGTTTGTGTATCTGGTGTTGGGCTTATAGTCATGGTAATAAATTGACATATCTATTAAGAGATAAGTCCAGCTGCCCCTAGCCTCTCTGATCTCTGAGGATTGGCTAGAATGCAAGACGATTCATCTCTTAACAAATCTATCAATCACCCCTGCATCCAATAAAGGATGAAGATCCTCCCTAGTCCTGCTTTTGTTGTTAATGCATTTATAGAAACACTGTAAATTGTCTTTAACAGCAGTAGCCAGGTGGAGTTGTAGTTGCGCTTTGGCCCTTCTAATTGATTTGTGCATAGCTTCACTACATCTTTGTAGTCCTCACAAGTGGCCTGCCTCTCTTCCAAAGGCCATAAAGTCTCCTTTTGTTCCTGAGTTCCAGCCAAAGGTATCTCCCTGTTGAGCCAGGCCAGCCTTATTCCCCACCAGCCCATCTTTCAGGACATGGGAATGACCTGCTCCTGTGCCTTTAAGGCTTCCTTCCTCAAGTATGTCCAGCTTTCCTGGATTCCTTCCTTTGCCCTTCAGAATGGCCTTCCAAGGGACTCTGTCAACCAGTCTTTTGAACAGGCCAAAATCTGCCCTCCAGAAGCCCTAGGTGGCAGTTCTGCTGATGTCCTCTTCTCCAAGAATCAAAAATTCTGTCATTTTGTGATCACATGAATTGATAACAACAGCTTCTACAGACTGATAATCGAAATGTATTTATTATGTAAATATGAAATACTAGTTTAATTTATTTGAAAAAATGTTGAAAAATCTATTTAGCAAGACCTTTTTAATCATGGTTTTTCATGTAATTAATATGTGACAGCATATCACTTTTGGTGTATGTTGCATTTCATGGAAATTTGCCCTTTCTTCAAAAAATAACATTTTATATTTTTTTGTTCCCAGGTCTTGATTCTTTCTCTTTTTCTGTCTATTAGAGTAAATCCATTCAGTACAAGAAGATTAATTGAACAATTGGAAATGTTATAAGTTCTGGGCAATATTTGGCCATTTATCAGTGAGACAAGAGACTGTCTTTTTTAACCTATAAAGGAAAATGATTGATTTGGAAAATGAAACATCAGTCATCCTTCACTGTTTTACTTATGCAGTGATCCAAAGTCCTCTATTGGATTAAAAATGGTTAAAAGGTTGTTCTCTGTATTTGTCAGATGTCTTGGCATTTCTTGCTTGCTTTTTTAAAGTGAAACTGAAGCCAGAGAATCAATTGTCCACATTGCTTTTATGCAGTTCACTTTATTCCTAAAGGGTCAGATTGAGGCAGAATCAGAACAGCAGAGAAACTGAAGGACCAGTCACATACCTTACACCCCTTGCTCACCATTAAGTTGTCTGTACTTCATCAATGAGTGTACATCCAATATATTTTAATGAAAACTGCATTCAAGAGTAACCCAATGAAGCTCTAATGAAATCAAGTGGGAGTAAGCCATAAAAACCTTCAGACTTCAATTGCAGTGAAAAGATATGTCCACAATGATGAATTCATTTCACTATAAATTAGTAACTAATTTCTGAGGAAAGAGATGCATAGCATATAAAGTCAGTTGGTTCTGTCTTCCTGATTTGTTTTGCTTACTGACTTCAGTGAAGTGGAGGCGGCACCCATCACTGCTGTGGATGGCTTGGACTGACTCACACATCACACATAACTTATGTCAGATTTTAAAAAGGTTTAGTTTCATCTTTTTAGGGAAGGCGTTTAGAAG
Organism: Eurystomus gularis; assembly: GCA_013400335.1. Lineage (NCBI taxonomy): Eukaryota > Metazoa > Chordata > Aves > Coraciiformes > Coraciidae > Eurystomus > Eurystomus gularis. Next base: position 12,152 of record VZZY01021877.1, read on the forward strand.
GATGTTGCTTGTGTTGAATGGTCCATATCTTCTTTTTTTATATACCTTATCCCATAGCTGGTAGCAGATCAGTTCCCCAAATCATGGAAATTCAGGAGAAGTTCCTAAACCAGCTCTTGTCACTAAGTACCAAGAATTGAAGGGATGTTTCCTATGAATCTGGGGAGACAAAAAAAAAAAAAAAAGTTGAAAGTTAAAATCAGAAGGCTAAGTAATTTAGCCCTGAAATACTTTTAGAGGACAGTAACTAAGCATACACCATTTAATCTAAAACAAGGCTTCCCCACACATTTGCCTAAATGTCAACACAGTGTGAAAATTTGGAGAGTTGTAAGGAAGGGTTATAAAAATGTTCTGACATAGGAGATTTGCTGTTTTCCTGGAAGCAGGGACAAAATTCCTAATGAATAAAATATAAGTAAAATAAAACTTTGTTACTGAAACTGCACTGAAATGTTTGTAGAAGAGAGAATTATATTCTTCCATTCTATCAAATTGTCTAATAATAATAGCATCTGTCTTTTAAATGCTACAAATCAGCCTGTCACTTCTTATCATGTAATTTGATTGTTACATTTCCTTTCTTTTTAGGAGAGCCTCCTGGGATTAGCATGGAACTGTCAATTTATGACAAGAAACATTTCATACGCCAAGTCACAAAACTTGAAGAAGGTGATGAGATCTGGAAGAAAGCTCTCCACAGTGTTCCCCATGAGATTAACAAACAGTGGAAGCTGTTGATATCTCCTATATTAAAATTTATATGTCAAGGGCAGTCCACAGTATTTAAACAAAACTGGAGTTTTTCAATGGTTTTACTAAACTGAAACCAATTTCACTTTCTTCAGTTATACAAGATCCAGGGAGATTTGGGATTATATCCCTTTTTTATGCATAAGCACACCTAAAGAGGCAACTACTGTCATTTAAAGAATATCTGGAGAAATAAGATCAGGTTTTAAAGACTGTACTCCTGGTCTCTCTTTGATGTTACGTTTACTGCAGAGCCTTTGAGACCTTCAGCTGAAGAGCAGAATTCAGAACCATAAAATAATTTAGGCTGGAAGGAAGCTTTGGAGATCATCTGGTCCAATCCTCTACTTAAAACAGAGACAACTTTGAAGTTAGATTGAAGTTCAAGGAATCTCCAAATATTTTCAAAAGTATATTCAGAAGTTGCTCACCTTTCCCCTTTAAAATGATTTCTATATTTAAAAAAGCTCTGTTTTGAAGCCTTGCAGTAGAAAATAAAAATAGAAGTTGAAAAACCCATATTATATCAACCTTCCTCAAGCAGATCACAAAATATTCATATCCATATGTTATTTTACAATGAACAGTTTTTAACATTTACTCAGCTGATTGACCATTGAATAATTTTTGTTGCTAGGGAAAAAAGTCCTGTGTAGCTGGAGAAAACTAGGGAGGAAATGAGCAGAGTGCTATTACCATAAGACACTTCAGCACCATCCTTTGCTGCTCTTTACTGTTGATTATTGCTTCTTCCATAAGAAATAAACATTACTGTAACAGCTTTTTTTGTTATGAGGGTGAGGAGTGTTTGTTTTGCTGCATGTTTTTATTTCTGAAGCAGTTACCTTTGTACCACAAGAGCAATGCATTTGTAGTTGATTTAAAACATACTCTTTGTTGTTTTTCAAAAACATCATTGACTGAAAATGTCAGTGACCATGAGTCTCACTCTGTATGTATCAAAATTATTTCAGTTGTGCATTGTTTTGGAAATACAGAGGCCTATTGATTGCATTCAGAATTAAAGTCTACTGTGCCACTGCAAGCACTCAGCGAATCACCTATAATAAATTTCTTTGTAGAACTTAACTACAGTATCTGAAAAAAAGAAATCAATGGCATGTATCAGTTGAACTTTAAGTTAGCAAATGTAAGAAAGCACTGTTGTTTAGTAACTTTAGTCTTTGTACAAATACTACAACTATTTTTGAACATCAAAATACATAAAAATTTCACCAACATTTCAGCTACTGTAAAACAAGAAAATGCTATTCAGTTCACTGTCTCACATCCCTCAGAGACTAAGACTTCCTAGCCAGACTGAGCATTTTTTGTTTGTGTTTGGGTTTTTGGTATACCCTGTATTCAAGGGAAACTAATGTTCTGTTAAATGTTCATTGTACTGTTAAATGTTTGGTTGTGGACTTTATGGACTTTTCAGCTAATTGATATTCTGTGACTATTAAGTAGTCTTTTACATCTGAGTCTTTTTTTTTTTTCCTAGACATTGAGGTTCAAGTAAATACACCTAAGAAATGAGTATGTAAGGGATTGTTACAGGATGCCTATTTCAGACAACTGTGTTAAGAATGAGACTATTTCGAAGTGACAATGCTAACTGTAAAACTCCATTGCATCTCAGTTGTCCTATTCAAGGTTGTGTACGACAAACCGTGAAAACATTTTAGAACAGTAAAAACTTAATATTTATTAAATACATGTTTATTTTCACTCCTTACTTCACTTTCACAACAAGCTTATTTTCACTCTGCACTCACTTCACATCCATCAGTCAGATAATTTCCTTTGTAGAGATAGTCATAAATCATAGAATCATACAATGGTTTGGGTTGAAGGAACCATAAAGATCATCTAGTTTCAGCTCCCCTGACATGGACAGGGACACCTCCCACTAGACAAGGTTGCTCAAGGCCCCTTCCAACCTGGCCTTGAACGCTTCCAAGAAGGGGGCGTACACAACTTCTCTTAGCAACCTGTTCCAGTGCCTCACAAAACTTCCTAAGATCTAATCCAAACCTACCCTCTTTCAGTTTAAAGCCACTACCTCTTGTCCTGTCACTACATGCTCTTGCAGCTTTCTTGTAGGCCTCCTTTAGGTACTGCAAGGCTGCTAAAAGGTCTTCCAGAAAGTGTGCAAGTCTAGCTGGTTCAAAAAACACAAAAGGGACACTTTTGAGAGGACAACATGCAGACTAAAATGCAAGAGAGATTCTAAATCTAGAGGAATATACACATTGATGTGGATGATAAATAAAAGGACTTGTTTGTGAAATGAGCAGGTAAACAGTCAGAATATCTGTCTGCATGTGTCTGTGAATGTCTTGAGAGTGTGTGGGTCATATAAACAGAGAAGGACAAATCTGGATGAAATTCAGTGGCCAAGTTGCACCAAGCTAAAAGAAAATTTTGGCCATTGAAAGTGTGCAAAACAGTACTAGCTGTCTAGTTATCCTTTATGATAAACAAGGCTTTATTTTAAATGGGCATCCTTTCTACAGCAATAAATTTATAAGACTCAGATTCCATGCTGTCTTTCTGTGGCCTGTAATTTTCTATTGAATTTTGACATGGAAATGAAGTGTAAACCTCTTAATGTGATCTTGCATGTAGTTCAAATGCAGCACACTGACAGAAATGCCATGCCTACCAAAATCTAAAGTGGTAGGCTGCATATTAAAACCTGTGACCCTCTCACTAGGCCTCACTCACTCCTGCAGTACTCTGATCCTATCCTGATCCTAACTTATTCCCCTGAAATCCCTGAAGCTGATGCTGTGACAGAGCTGGGTGCTGCACGACAAACCCATTTCACTCTTTTTTGCACAGGAGGAGATGAATTGCTGGAGATCCCAGACTAGATCTGCAATGGGAATAACTCAGATGACTGCTAAAAATCCTGGCAGAAGCTCAGAAATATTTAGCCAGGGCACTGAAGACATGCCATGACCTCAGTTGCCCATCCTACTCCTTTGCAAGTCTCTGTATTATTTGTTATAAATATTAGTGCAATTCTTCCTCCTTTGATGTCCAAGCTGATAGACTATACATCACAACCCAGATAGGATAAGAACCTGTCAGAGGGCCAAGCTGGCCAACCCATCTTGAACCACTCACCACTGCTAAACACTGCAAAACACTTCGTCTCCTGAAATACATATCTCCTAGTGAGAAATACAAACTTCTTTCCATGTGTGAAGGAGGCTGGTTACCTGAAATGGATTAGTCATTATATTGTGTTATATTATGCTACCAAGCCTCTATGGGATTTATACGACTGAGATATCCATCTCAAACCAATTTATATGATAGTGGCAGAAGGTAGCTGAAGGCATCTCAGATCTCATGTGAGTGCAGTAAAAACTACCACTACCACTATTGTAGCTTCCACTGTGGTAGGAAATACAGACAGAGCCCTTGATGGCTGGTTATGTCCCAGCCGGGCACAGTGAGGACTTTTGTGTTAGCACACTTGCCTCATAGGAAACGCATGTGTCCTCTCAGGTATAAAAACCTACCAGAGATCCTGAGGATTTAAATTTTATAGTCAGGCAGCTAGTGACAATTAAATTATTCCCTGATTTTTATTATTTATAACATTAGTAATGTGTCATGTTAAATTTTCCAGTCCTGTGTATATAAATTGAGTTCTGATACAGCAGATATGTTAGTAAGTTGGAGGACTACCAATGATATCAGTTAATCTGATAAAAGGAACAACACTCAGAACCTCATTCTCTTTTAATACACTGCCCAAGATAGCCATAATTTTCTGTAGTGAAATGGGACAGTGTAAAATAGCCAGCAAACCATACCTTTGAAAAAGCTGTTTCTGTTGTATAGGATAGCTTCACCATCTGTGCAAAGAGATAAAGCTTTTGCAAACTCATCTTTCCTTTTAAAACACAATTATAGGTGTACACATATTTTTCTATTACTTTGCTTCACTCTTGTGTAAATTGTCAATCAATGGTTGCCTTACTCAGGGACTGTGAGCCAGATTATAAAGAATATTCACCAATGCAGAAAGTCACTCTCATCAGCAGGCTGTAAGTGACAAAAAGGGTGGCTCTGTATGGGGAGCAGTTGTGAAAGATCATTTTGACTTATTCACTGTGTATAAGACAGGAAGACAGCCATCTTAATGAACAGGAAAGAGAATTTATGCTAAATATTAGGGAGAAACACAAATTGTTAATGTGGAGAATCACTGGGAGGAAGGTCAAGGAAGGTCAAGGTCCAGGATGGCAGTTACGCAGGACAATGTTTGCACTGCTTTTAGTGCCAGAATTTTAAGGAGGGAGAAAAATTAAACACATCCTGATGAGCTTTCAACTTCACTTAAGAAGCCTAATAGCACATTTTTAGGCTGTGTAGTCATTTGTTTGAAGTCAGTGGGCAAAGTTGGTGACATCATGGGCTGTGATGCAGTTCTGTATAACAATTTATTGGCATTTTAATCTCTGGGCATGGATGTGTGTTTATTTTCTCCATTTTAGGTGCTCAATAAAGCATTCAGACCTATTATAGTATATTTATGTATTACTGAAATGTTTTGCTTTTTTAAAAAATATATTCAGTCTTCATTAACACATTTAGAAATTGGGGGTGGGTTGCGGCAGGGAAAAGGTTTACATGGGTTTATGTTCAAGTCCACTTTTAGCTAATCTCAGAAATCCTTAGGCCCTCTGCAGTGGCACAAAACAGCTGTAAAATAGCTTAACCAGTCTTTTGAGAACGTCCTTACACAAGACATTTGTCAAACAGGCAGCAGAAAGCTGACACAGCAACTCTTACAAAAAATGCCTTCTTAAGCTTTCAGTGCCCAAGATGTTCCCAACCTATGTTCACATGGGAGGACTTCTAGGAGGCTTCTAGGTGTGCCTGACATCTGAAATAAAATAAAGCAACATTTAATTTACTCCAGTGACGCAAGATAAAAAGATCCCTATGAGCAGTGAAGCAAAACTGTGATTTTGAGGCTCTCCAAGCCCATGGGAATAAATAAACAAATACAAGATACAAAAAACATACAGTGTTTTAAACCAACATTATTTCTGAATTTATTTCCACATATAAAGAATAGAGAATAGACTAACATACGGCACCCATGCAGAGGCAGTGGTAGACACTCATTTTGAATGTGTAGTTCTGTCTCTGTGACCGAAATACAGCTATTTGTGTCCACCTTAAAAACTTTAATTGTTCTTGTCGCCACTCCAACACTGACCCTTAACATAAGTCCCATGTCTAACTTATCAGTGAAAGCAGTTCTTTCCTTACTGTATCTTTCCTTACCGTATCAGCATCAATTTAACATACATAAGAACAAAATATAATTATTACATAATTTGTTCTCCTGAGGAGAGAAGTAGAGGAAAGGGGAACAATATGTTCAGGAGAGATCTTGTTGATAAATGGAACTACTGCCACTTAGTGATTCCTGTTTTAGCACGTAATGATTTACTACGTTTTATTTTAGGGAGCTGCATTTTCTTGTAAAATCTGTCCAAATTTGTTCAACATCCTGTTTTCTTCAGGCTAGACAATCTTGACAAATTTGGTACAATAAAAAAACCAAACGAATACAGCAGATGAGCCAGAAGAACAGTATGTTTGAGCAGGTAGAGGTGGAAATGTCCTGACACAGCTCCGACTATTACTACAGTAAGTCGGTGGGAGTAATTAATAAAAACAATCTCAGCATGAGGAGCAGCACTCCACCTCCTTCTTTAAAGCTTCTAATGAATTATTCCCTATTCCCTTTCCATTATTCTGTTTTATTTTTCTAGGACTTGGATGGTAACTTCTTTTTACCACTGACTGTTGAAAATATTTATGATATCCTTGCCTCAAGTATCAAAATGTTTGCCTGAACTACAAGCTTGCTGCTCCTTATAATGCTTAATTGTAAAGCTCTGCTGGTTGCACATAAAATAACTTAATTAGAAGGTAGGTTAAATCCATTTTAGTACATTTTTCTGGTCAAGAAAATGCATTCCTCAGCCTTTTTAGTTGCTTTCTATCCTGTTGCTCAAAATGTCTTTTCAGAAGAGAGATGGAAAGAAATTCATAGAAAGTGATTTTTCACCTCAATACAGAGGCTTTGAACTTCAGCTTCAAAGTCTGTGCCTCCTCTAGGAAGTAATAATAGCCTTCTTCTTTCATAGAGCTACTTTTATGGTGCTCTGAAAGGCCGATACAACAGAACACTGTATTGTTAAGTACCAGCAGAAAGATAAAGCATCTGAGCCATAAAAAAAAAAAAGGAAATAACTTGTCGAATAGCACCTACTAAGCCAGTCCCAGAAGCTTTCAGGAGCTTTATCAGATAGTGATCCTTAACTCCCCTGCTCCAGCACACTGCTTACGTGCTAAACACGCTGTGTGTTATTGAGATGCAATCGCTATTCTGTAGAAAAACTTGTGTGAGAACAAAGTATGGGGGTATAAAACGACATCCTCTGGAACCGGGTTAGTGCTGCAGAAATGTTTTTTTGTATATACTAGGGTGGTTAACGTGATTTAAACTCCTAGTAGAGAAAACACAGAAGTAGTTGGCATCTCCATGAAACTGGACACTTTAAAATTCAATCTTGACTAGCTGCAGTTTGGTAAACTATCTATGCTGCATGCTAAGGGCATTCTCCATTAAGAATTTGTGCTTGTGGAAATTAGAATTAAGTTAGTTATTTGTATATTAAAAACATTTTTGTTTTCCATCAAGTCAAAAATCTAAATTGTAAAATGAGTCTAGAATACAGCCAGTTGATGAAAACCTAAACACATTTCTTGGGCGCATCACAAATGGCCAACAATTTTAGAAAGGTAAAATTACTGCTTGTTTTGCTTGGTGCTCACTGTTAGGTCCTCTCATCTGTAGCACAATCTTCTAGAACCACTGAAAACCTATTTTAAAAGCAGGAACACAGAGAAGTGATTTTCACCCAACACAGTGGCTTTGAACTTAAGCCCTGTGATGTGTTACCCCACTTCAAATGATAATTTTACCACCATTCAGTTAGAGACTTAGAAACTCTGACTGCAGGAGAACATGTGAAAAACTGAAAATAAAGGGATAAATCAATTTCAAGTGGGAGTCCTAAAGCGTGTAATGTGTTAAGGCACAAGGCATGACCTGCAAAGGCACATGGATGAAGGACTGCCAGCTCTGCAGTAGTTTCTAAAGCTACTATGAGAGAGAGGGAGCATAAGGTCTTTTTGTCTTATTTTCTTTTTTTTTTTTTCATTCAATTCATTTACTGTTTTCCTGCAATATGTTGTGTAAACAACAGCACTGGAAAAATGCCACAGGTTATGTACCTTTCATTCCATGCTTCTTAAATCCAATAACCATACTGCTATACTTATGAAATATGTACTTCCAGCCCTAATTGGACAGTCCTATCCTTAAACTACATTAGTAACAGAGAACCACAAATTGATATATACAGGGATAAAAAAATGAAATATTGTTTTATGTTGCTGAGCTCTAAACCAAATGCAATAAACTGGAAAAGACCTAAGGGTCACTGCAGACAGCACAGAACTACCAGAAAGCAAAGCATTGGAAAAACGGCACACTGTATCACTGTGGATTTCTGTTTATTAGTGGCACAATACCATGTGCTTTCTAAGGCGCTGAATCACTAGCTATTTTAGTACTCATATCTGTAATCATTCTGTGACAAAAGTAGAAGCTACCAGTCAATACTCAGTGCACTTGCAGAAAAAAAGGGAATCTACAGTCAATATATATATCTAGTTTTGAAAAATAATTTAATATAACACACTGATTTAATCTGAATAATGATAGCTGAGCAACTTTATTGTTCATATTTATATTTTAGAGCAAGTGAAATGAATTTCCAAAATAGCTTAATCTAAACAGGAACAAATCATTCTTCTTCCTGAATAATACTGAAGAAGACTGGTCACACAATGACAATGGCAGTAGCTTATTCAGTACAAACTAGGCCAAGAACAGTTTGATATATATAGACTAAACTTGGATCTGGTAGCTTTTTTCCTACAATCCATGTCTGTAAGAGACATTAATCTGGGAACTTTCAGTCCCTAAGGAAAGCTATTGTCATTCCCATAACTACTTTTAAATTATTTTCTTCCCATTTAACCATAAACTAAACTATAAATACACAATTAAGGATTAACAACACCATTTATTAGATGTGACATACAAGCCCTGCATGCTGTTGTGAGAAGCACTCAACATTACTATTTGGAAAAAAAAAGCCTTCTACATCTTTTAAGAAGAAATATTTGTAGTACAAAAGCTAATGAGTCACATGTAAAACTATAGGTGACAACAGTGTTAGAACTGAGAAGGCTTTGAATGGTTTTAGATTAAATAAGATTAAAAAGGTTAGTATTCTTTTTTGGGATAAAAAAAGAACTCTTTCTTGGAGACAGCCAATATCCAAGTGAGATGTGCCTTTCATCTGAAGATACCTACAGTGTGATGTTTTTTATATTTTGTTACTTGCTCTAATAAAAAAAGAAAAAATTAAATATGCAAAGTTCTGCTGGTATTGTTTTCCTAGTGTTAAAAAAAAAAAAAGGAAAAAGTTTTAATTAGGTTCTATTACTCTGGGAAATGACCAGATAAGCAGCCACAGTTTCAGTTTGAGAAAAATTGCTTGGGGATTAAGTTAGGCGAAGAATGTACTGCTGTTACATCCTATCTCCAACATAGCTACCCTAGACCTCCTGCATGACCTTCTGCATAATTTCTCTGGCTGCAATGTACACTATCTTCAGCAAACAGGATGAAGCTTCACAAGTGAGATCTCCACATCTAACTACTTAGAAAGCATGTGTCAGTCACACATGCTGATGAACATAAGATTAGACTCCCTCTTTAAAACTTGGATAACCCATGCAGAATTCCTTTACAGATGGGTGTGGTCCACAATCAGTTTTCTTCCTTTCCTAAAATGTTTCTGGAGTGCCATGCCAATAGAGCCCTGACTTCAGAAACCATTGTGTGGGGAAATAAAATTTCAGGATGCTGGTCTTCCAAGGACTATTAGTGATACACATGCCACTTCCATTTCTTTAATGAATCCCAGGGTAATAAAGAGCTCCATCTGAAGAGATCTCCAGATTTCCCCTGTCTACTTTCTTGTTGTTAACTTGATTGGATACAAACATGCGGCTCTGTATTGCTGTGTGGTCATGAAGGCACGGCTTGTTCAGAGGACATTCTGTGAGATGAAGTTACACAGTGTATTTCCTGCAGGGGAGAAAATTAAGAGCACTCTTAGGTTGTCATCATTGCTTGCAAAACACAGAATGGATGCTAAATAGTAATTACCACTAAGACAGGGTTTTAGTTTGGGGACATAACATTGAGAAAGCTTTTAAGAATGACTGGTGTCTAGAACCTATTTTTAAAGATGTTTGAAAGGTTATTTATGGCAATAATAACCATAAATTGAGGAGGGAGGGAGGAGGTTATACTTCACATTGTCTCCAGCATTTCCAAAATAACATAATCTGTAGAAAATAACCATCAAAAGTCCTGTAATGGAGCCACACACTGGTCTGCTTAGTGTACCTAGTCAAGGATGCTATTATGCCCAAAGAATGGGAAGCAAGTATCAATGAATGCCTCCAAATGTAGGAGGTGCAATAGTGACCACATTAAATGTAATGGAGTTTTTGCCTCTGCCTACAGCATGGTACAGATTTTGCTCCAAGAATGAATCTGTTCTCAGGTTTTAATGAGGACTGGAGTATATGTATCTGCACATTTTTCTCTCTTCTGCCTGCTTCCTATATAGACCTGCTACAATTTGTCTGTTAGGCATGTGCTGTATGAAACACAGGAATTTATTAAACCATCCAATCCATCATCTAAAAAATAAAGACATTTTCTGGATTTTTTTTCAATGTTTACTCACTGAGCTTGCTGGGATTTCATGAGACACTAGTGCACTGGATTTCCAGCTAGCATTGTTTCCTTTTAACAAGGAAAACTTTCCTTTTAGTGTCTGTACCAGGATAATCCTGTAATAGGAAATAATATTTCACTTTTGCTTAAGGAAGAATACTTAGGACAATTCCATATCCTAAACATGACAGCTACATGCCACAATATTACTGACATCATTCTGCTATGGAATTACTGGTTTAGTCCTTCATAAATCACATTTATTATGTACTGCTTATTAATAATGCAGAAAACTATAGTGAAGAACCAATGCAAGCAAACTGTTTACTGGTAATGGATTTTTCTCCTAATGAGAATCCTGCAGCTATAAGCAAAATGAAACAATGACCTGTGTAAGCACTCCCTTCCCATTCAACATTGGATACCAACCTCAAGTTCACCATGGATGACTGCAGTTTCACTGATATAACCCTAACAGCTTTTTAAAACTTGGTGTTTATATTAAGTTTAGCTTGTTCAAAAATTTGTTTTAAGTATGAATGAGAAATATTTTGCTTCAGAATATCCACATTTTATTTTCCATTGTAAGAGTTTCACTCAAATATTAGGTTATGATTCCTTACCTTGGCATAATTTTTACATTAATAATTTTTAAACTGTGAGTGAGCATTGAGCTATCAGTTTTCTATTCCACAAAACAGATATTAGTATATTTCTGATCCTGGCTTTCATAAATATGTCTGAATACCAATAAAATCCCGGATTTCTATTAAGGTCTGTTTCATTAAAACAGGTAATATATAATATGATATAAAAATAATCATGTGGGAATGGCCCTAAAACTAGCAGTAATTATTAGCTTTTCTTAGTTATTTTAACAATAAACTATGTTCTTTTGTATGCTACAATGTAAGCAGTATACTGCTACTATGTATGTGGCATGAATTACAGATGGGAAAGAATGACAGGAAAGGCAAGAATGAAATCTTCCTTTCCCTAAGAGTTGTTTTAAAAGCTACATCAGTTCACAGTTTTGACTACATAGAGCGATTGTTCTTCATCTTCTGTTTACACAGCTATAATACCTATAGGTCAAAGGAGAGAATGGGCTATGTTGTGCAATGTATTTTATAAACAAATAGAAATCTGATAGATCTGTTGCAAAAATCTCTCAATCTTAAATCTTGATGGCAGGCAGTAAAATATTGACTCTAGTGGTCAAAGAGCTGTATGTAGCCAGCAGCTCACAGTGCTATTTCAACGCTATCTCAGCAAAGACTGCAGAAATGCCTATGCATCATCTTTGCCAAGTACATTTCAGATTTGTAAGAGCTGCAAAACATTTAGAAGAAATTAATGTTATGAAATCAGGAATTTTAATAAAACTAATCAAAATTAATGTTTCCAGAGTTCAAGAGACTTTTAGAAGACTTTTGTGTAAGATACAGCAAGCACCCTGTCAGGAGAACCACAACAGACATTATATATATGCCTAACTAGACACAATGGAAAAACAAGTCAGAAGGAAATAACAGTGAGAAACCAATGAATTCAGAAAATATGCAACCATCAAGTGGTTTGGACTTTCTCAGTTTTGATCTAGAAGACTTTCAAATTTTGCCACTTTTGATCTAGAGTTCAGTGATCATTCTGTGGTTCTCAGAAACTAATAGACACAGCTGCCAGTGTGAAGATAATCTGTCACCACAGAAGAATCTGATGCAAGATTCCATGATCAAGCCCAACATGTATTTTACTGTAAAATTACAAGTAATTTAAAACTTCTTTTTACACTAGGATGGCAAATTATATGGAGTGCCTTCTTTAGCTTATCTTTAGAATGGCTTAGAATAACCATTGAAGTGTCACAGCCAGTGGAAAAAAAATAGAATTCTGGCTCCATTTTTCAGTTTTCAGGTATTGAATTCTTAGAAATACTCCCACTTTTTAAAGTCATCAGCAAATTACCTTCAGGTGCATATAAATCTTCATTTCTAAGTTGAAGAAAGGAAGCAGCAGGAATTGCTAGCAAATTATCTGAATAAAGCTTTTGTCTTGCTAAATAGATGTAGAGGATATGCTATGAATCAACATATCTTTGAGCAAGTAATCCAGTGAAAGATTCCCAGGGCTAAAACAGTTCTTTGGAAAGAACAAGGAAAATACCACTTATCCTTCCAGGATATAACTAATAAGGACAAAGAACAAAAAGCACTTTTAATCACACCTACTATAACAAAACACTTTTGGGGAGCTGCTTTCACTTCGTATAGTGACAAAAAAATATAATCAATGGGTAAGTCTTGAATTTAAACATTTGAAGGACCCCATGCATCACAGTGCACCATGTTTAACCTTTTCTTCCAATTGTCCTCTCACAGGGAATAGTTAGTTGAATGAGTCACAACAGTGTATTGTAATTGTACTATTACAAATTGCCATATATTCAACTTTGACACTCCATCGGTTCCCTGCAATGGGTAAAAATGAAGCTTAATAGCCCAGTATTTAAACTAGGAATCCACAGCCTTGTCATTATTTTGGGCACAATAGCAAGCCTCATTGGAATGGGTCATCCAAGCCATGGGGAGGCTTGGAGTTAATTACATCACCTTAGACAATAATTTGCTCTTTGCAGTGGGAGTTATCTCTTTCCACAGTTGGTTCTCTTTTTTGTTGTTTTGTGATGTCCCATTAATCACAGCTACATTTACTTGATGCCATGTGATTCATCATCCTTTATCCCAGCAGCTATTACAATCTTTTTGGACTCAAATAAACTGCTAATTTAAGCAAGTGATGTCCAGCCTTGAATATCGCAATGGCTTGTAGGACAATGTTGATGATCAGCTACTACATTCACACAGTCCAAGTTTTTTAGCCACTCTAATTCGTCTACAGCTCCTGATCGTGTGTTAGGGTAGAGTTCATGCTCACCTCAAATGAGGGGATAGTTTTTTTGGTGCAAACCTGACATGACAGAAATATGCATATCTTTTTCTAATGTGACAGTATGCTACTCCTTTTCTTCTCTCTTTCCCTTTCCCTTTCCTTTTTTTCAGGCTTTTCAAGTTTCTTCCAGACATGACATGAAGCTGACTATATTTAGAGGACTGTAGAGAGGTGAGAGGAAGGAAGAAAGTTTTTGCTATTTCTCTGTTTTTCCAAGCATTTTCCCACTGTCTTCATACACCTTCTTCTATGATATGTGTAATACAGCCACAGGGGAAACACTTATATAAAATTAAAATAAGACATAAAGTAGGTATAATATCTAGCACCATAGTTTGGAAAAAAAAAAAAAAAAAGGTATTCCAAATAATAAAATCCTTTGATTTCTGTTTTAAACAGAAGTATTTTCCTACAATTTTTCTATTTATGCTATTTTTAAGACAAGTAACAATAGACTGTTCATTCAGTTGGAACTAATAACTTTCTAGCATGATGTGTATGAGGGGAATGTATCAAAAAGTTACAGAAAAGTACTGTTAGTTTATTTTTTTTTTCTTGAGAAAGTACCTAAGGGCAGGTGTAAAACACTGTTGCTCACCCTTGCCTGTCATGTGAAAATCATAGCTCATAATGGCTTTGCAATAGAACTGGATGCACCAGCCTGAACAGAGCAATAGATTTCTATCTAGGAAGCAAAAACTTTCACAAATTGCTTCGGTTTTCTGTTTGCAGCAGGTGGAGGAGTAGGTGAGAGACAACAGCAGAAGGTGTGATGTCATTGCTGGACTGATATTATGGCATTCGTGGTAAAGTGTGATTGCCAAACTTTCTGTCCATGCGGTGTTACAAATGGCTTCCAGCTAAATCTTCCTCTGAGTTATGTAAAGGAGTGTACCAGAGGGCAGAAAAGGAGTTGTCAGAAATGTAGAAAAGTGTCGTTGTTGAGACGGACACGACATACAAATAGCTATGAGCCAAAGCTAAAAAGCCCTCTTTATTGTTTTACAAGCCTCTTTATATTCTTTCTTATCTATCCACACTGTGCTCATGCACTAAAGCTGCTAAAATGATTCACTCAATAGCTCTGTCCACGTGCCTCTCTTTACATGCTGATTGGCTGGGGCTCCTACTGTGTTTCTTGCTTTGTCTGCTGTTCTCTTGCCAAGTTTCTGCTCTGCCGTATTTACCTGTTCAGTCTCTTATCACTTCCTTCTCTCCTCAGGACTTTCCAGCCTCTTCAAGGGTACAGGTTTATCTGCTCGAGGTCAATGTCCATCGTCCTCATCTCTGAGTCCTCAGTCCAGCTGTGGACCCCCACAGAAAAGCCTGTTCTTTACCATGGCATATCATGTGTGATGGCAACTCTGTTCAGTTATACATAAGCTCAGACTGGAAGGGGTTCAACTAGGAATAAGCTGACAGACTTGTAGCCCCATACCTATCTGTGAAGCTTAAATAAATGATATTGCAGAACACTGTTACACTCTTCAGGTCTAAAGCAGGAGTTCATGTCACTGTCAGTCCCATTTACCCCACTCCTTCTTCTGCCTTACATTGCTATTTTTGCTTCTGCTAAAGAAAGATCTCAGTTTTCACCAAAGATAGACATTTAAGGATGGAAAATTTAGTATACTGTTTTCTAGTAAAAACACCAATAGCTTTTGAAGAACAGGTGAAAGAAAGATAGTCTGTAGTGAATTCTTATGAACACTTTGATCTTGTCTAAATTAAGTTTAAAGATGACAGTATGTGTTAATTAGGTTTTGATAAGTCTGCTTTATGAGAGATTCCTCGTCCAAATTGGACAGTTTAACAGATGCATTAGGCAGAATTTCATTTCTTCAGATTTCTAAAGCATATAAGTCAGCATGATAGCTAATATAAGTTAACATCAGCTATTTAAAGTTCAGTCAAATCAAGATTTAGAAAGAGATCTTACTGCTGCTTAACACCATATTTTGAAAATACTAGTTTTGTTTATTTTTACTATTATTTGGAAGACACCTTAAATCTCTTCCAAACCAGGATATTTCTAATGGTCATCAAAATGAGTAAACTCCCACAGAGGCCAAAGTTTCCACCATTTGATGATTCACTCACTTAAGGAGCAAGTTACCAGCGTTACCAGCCTGTTAGAGAACTCTTTTACCAGAATGGTGACTTTTTATGTGGGCAACATGCCCAGTGCTATGCCACTCATAAAACCTTCATGTTGTACCAGCCATGCTTTGCAATGAAGTATCTCATTAGGAGCTTTATTATTCACTCTTCAAGAAATGGCATTCACATGATTAGCTAACTATACCTTTGAAAGAAAATACTATACTAAATAAAAGAATGGGATATCACTTAGAAAGAAAACCAGTTATTTGGCATTATAACATCTGTAGTGACAAATATTGATTCAGAAATATGTTCTTTGTACATGGTCTGCACTCTGCATAATCTCCTATAGTTTTTTTGAAAGCTGTATTGTATGTTAATATATTAGTTTAGCTTACTTCCCTGTAAATAAGGTATGTTTGCATCCCTTCAAATCCTGACAGCAGAGAAACAACACACATTTTTAGGCATGAAATTCCTCCTTTTAGTTCTCCAATCCACTGCAGACTGACAGATCTGCAGGAGATGATGCCACAGTTTTCTGTTCCCTGCTAAACTCTTGTGTGAATCACTTCTCCTGATAAGATGCCTTCTTAGAGCAAGGATATTTTCCCTGCTATTTTACCATATGCTACAACAAAGACAGAGTATTTTATGTGGAAAGTGTCACAGAACTGATCTCAGGTAATAGTAATTTGGTGTGCTATCATCCACATCAACACTTTCTTCTCAGACTTGGAGAGCCCCTCCAGAAATACCTAGGAGTTGCAGAGAAGACTATGACAAAGGCACTTCAGCTTTCAGTATTGTCTCTTGCAGATGGAACAGCTAGACTGCCTTTGCTCTACCTCTCCATTTAGTTTCAGAAGCTGCAAGCTTTCCTTATTTTATCTTTTATAAGGTCCTGTAGATTCTGCTTTTGTTGAAAATGCTTATTGAAAAAAAATTCAAGTTCCCTGTGACATGCATGAGAGCTTTGACCTTGTGTGCAAGGACCACCTGTGCTTAAGATTCCCTTCCTCAGGCACCCTGAAATCCTGCTTGAGCTCCCACAGGAACAATTTGGAAAGGCTCCTGTCTTTTATGACAATGTCACACAGCTGACAATAGCACTGAACAAATCCCTGAGGCAGATATTATCAGAGGTTCCTCCAGTAATCTACTCTCTCATACACATTCACTTATAAAAGGCTTGTGCTGACTTGGAAATTTTTGTTCCAATTTCTCTTCATCTCAGACTCCCTGTGTTTAAAGTGGATACATGCAGATGCAACATATTAAGTAAGGACTAGTTATTACCTTTCTTTGTATTAAAGCTAATAAAAAGTACCACCACTACATTACACATTTTTCATAGGTTTATTAATTGTTTGCACAAAAGACTAAGACTGTATGCAGTATAGAAACATTTCATCAGTTATTTCTGTGAATATTCCATTTTCTAATTCTAGCTACAATTAAGAAGCAAAGAATCAAAACATGTAGAAGAATTTTGGTTCATATGATAGAGTAAGTAAGGTTTGATTTTATATCACATCTTCCACTAGTTAAAGAGGATGCCTGACCCTAATTACAAGTGTAGAGGATTAATAACAAATGCTAAGCATCCTCCTAAAGGCACATGCACACCCCTGAACCTGCAAGTTGTTGTACAATTGATCTAGAGAAACAGGTGCATTTCAAGACACCCTCCTGCACTGTGGGAAACTGGCAATGCTCCATGATGCATGAAATTTCTAAATGAGACCTCTCTTTTAAAAGCTGGGTTATTGGCAAATTAGAAATTAGTGTTGAGAGTCAAGGAAAAATGTAATATAAATTGACAGCAGTCTCTACCATGACTACTGCTCATTGATTTGCATCATTTGTTTATTGTTTGGTGTGTGTTTGTTTTTTAGAATGTCTATTCAAGCCAAACCCTTGAGGCATCAACAGTAACAGCCTAATCCCTCCAAGGACATAATTTATACTTTCGCAGTCTCACAGCACATAGCAGTATGAAACTAAAGTAGATGTGCACTGGACATCCCAGGACGTAGGTTACACACAAGCCTAGGTAACCAGAAACTGCCTAATTAACATGTATTTACTTTATTAGTAGTATATATATTTTTTAAAAAATGAAGCTACTGCCAACAAAATAAAACTGAGAGAAATGTCAATTAATACATGAATATTACTGACATCAGATCAAACAGATAGAGGTTTATCAATCTATGCATTCAGCATTTGATTCCTAGAACTGCTTTCTACAAGCCAGACAAACTGGAAAGCACACATCTATTTGAAGGGAATGTGATAGTCCTGTTCTGTTCCCATGAAAGTCAGGGGGACAGCCCCTGATGTTTAATCACAAGCCTTCAGTGTTCTGTATAGTCAGACCCAGAGTGCTGAGCACTTGGCAGGAGTGAGCCATTGATTACTGGTTTTCTTTTCTCTCCAAACATTGACACAAGGAAAAGGCAGTACATGATTATAAGGCCAATGTATTCTTGTTGCTAATGCCATTAGTAAAAAGAAAAAAAAAAAAAAGAAAATGGGCTTAGATTACATCATATACTAGTCATGCTGTATCACAGCAGCAACAATTTGGTCACTTGAGACCCACTTTTAGTATTGGGCTCCTCATTTTGTCATTGGTGAAGATGTTTTCTGCTTCACAGCTATCTCTCAATCAATCAGAAATTATTTTGTATTTCCATCCTCTGAGAATCTTAAATTTTGATACTAACAGACACTTTGTAATTTTCATATGTTATTCATTTATTAATCCCAATGTGCAGACATTTGGAAGGAGCTGGATACTGACTTCAAAATAAAATTATTGAAAATTTTGTTTCATTTTTTAATTATGGCAAAGAAAACATATTCTGCCAAGTTGGTTGAAAGTTGGTTGTATTGTTAAGAACTCAGTATGTGCAGCTACTGTAAATGTGGAATATATGAACTCAGATGCAGATGACATTGTACTGTGATTCCTTTCAGTCTTTTGATAGTGATATAGACAACTCAGCTTCTTACTTATTTTTCTTTATATCCAATGACAACAGATATAACTGAATTATGCATTATGTCTGCATTATTGCTTACAATACAAAAACTGAAGAATTCACTTAATGTTTCAGGTAATGTCTAATTGCTGTTATTTTATAAATTGTGCCTATCAAAGGAGAGCCTGGTGACACTGGCAGGTAATTTTTGTGAGGGATGACAGGGAGTGATGAAAAAGAAGTTGACAAACTAAGCTTCTTGTGCTGTTGTTCTTGTCTTTTGGCTCTAAATATTCAATAGCTGGCTCCACAATGAAACGAGGTATTGCTATGTGAATATAGAAACTGATTTTCAAAGGTGGTGGATGCTTCAAGGGTTAGGACATATGAAATGAATTCTTAATATCTTGAAATTAACAAAAGACATTTTCTCAAATGCAGTACTAAATGTTAAATAATGAAGTTGTCCACAAGACTCCAAACAGAGTCACAGCTAATGATCAGACTCAAGTCCTGCCTGAAATGTTTGCAGGACTGAGTTCACTGTATGTGCCTTGCACTTTACACCCACACTGCATGATCCTTGTCAGTAATTAGTATAAAGTCTGAGACAGACCTTGTAACTATGATGAACTATTAGAGCATCGCATAGTAGAGCACTTAGGTAAAACAATGCTATGAGGAAGAGAGGATATTTGTTACTGCAGGTGATGACAAATTTTGTATAATTAAGATAAAGGGCAACTGAGCTCCATAAAGGCTCATAGTGATTCTGATCCCATAAGAGTCCAGATGAGGAACACAGCTGGAATAGCCTGCAGATCATTTCTGACCTGCATAAATGACTTTCCTTCTCAGAGAACTAAAAAGCCTTTAAATATATCCAGGTTTGTTGTGAGAGTGGGCTAGGACTCCTCTCCAAGAAGCTAGTGACACAACACTATTACTAATATTGCAGGTGCAGAGCTAATTTTAAGCATGCTTCAGAAATGTCAGCAGAAGAGGAAAGCAGAGTTCTTTTCTCCCTACTTGGCCCAGAGAGAGGGGAAAAAGAAGAGAGAAAAATTATGTCTGATGGCTCTTTTGGAGCTAATGGAATGAAAGTACTGATCAAGGACTTTTAGTCCTTTCCTGACAACAGCTCAGACACCACTGTTTTATAATAAGGTATCTGTGCAGGTGCTGTTTACCCTCACAGTCTATTCCCTCTAGATGTGCATCCCAGTGTACCACGGTCTGGGAGCTGATTTTGGATTCATATCTAACATTTCTCCTCTAAAAGCTAAACTTGTATCGGGCCATTCTGCCTTGAGAGAACATCTATTTTTCACTGCTATTTTCTCATCCTGGCGTGACTGAACTTTTGTGAGAAGAAACAGATTCTGGAGGCAAAGCTATACAAGGAAGATGAAAAAACCTCTTCCCATTGCCTAGGCAACTGTCACCTACACTTCAAGGATTTTCAGTCTTGTGCCTTTACACTCACACTTACAGTGTAATCTTCAAAGGTGTTTCATAGCAGTTCTTTTCAGCCATTATACCTAGTGGAGGTTGTAAATGGCATAATTACTCATTATAAGTTTGTCCTTTTGTTTTCAGGTGCCTTACACTGTAGTGCTCAAGAAATGATAATACAAGAGTGATATGGTATGAAAGTCAAACCTTACACTTAATCACCTGTTACTGATTTTCATATATTTATGCACAAAACTGTATCTGATTTAAGATATTGTTTAGCATTGAAATGTACTCATCTCTTTTATTCAATTTGAGAAGAAAAAAAAAACCTAGAAAATTTCTTCTAGCAGTAATTTACTTATCTTCTCCTGCATATTCACAGCATTACATGGTGATGTTAAAATAGAGGCCCACATATTACAATATTATTACTATAGCTATATTATAAAAATTAACATTAATGGAAAACCCCAGAGATTACTAAGTTAGTAGTTGAAGGAAGACATTGAAGGGTAATTCAGAACTGTGTGAAACAGCATGCAGTCTCAGCCTAAGCATTTTGGTGCTCAGTAGCATCTCTCACAAAAGACCAGAAAGCATCTGTGAGGACTATCCTGGAATTACCCTTGTAGCAGGAATCGCCTTGGATTCAGGTGTCATTTACACAACCTGGGGTAGACAGGTGTGCCAACTGCAGTAGGCTTTTTCAACTATTTAATTCCAAGAAGGCCAAATAATATTGTTACCCTTTAAGTCCTTGTATTTGTCACAGCTGTGCTGTAGAGAGGAAATGTGACACCAGAAACACCCAAAGGGTCTTTCTCAGGTAAAGTTTACGGAAATGTATGTGTTCTGGAAAGTCCTAATCATACCTTTGAAAGAACGTTAAAATACAGCCTGTTGTGTTGGCAGCCCATGTACTAATCAGTCTCTAAATTTTTGTTGACACCATAGAGTGCAGTAGCTCTGAAGGGAGATTATCAGCACATAAGTTACTTCTGCTGGAAACAGACTTAACATTTAGAATATTTTCATCACCACTTTCCAGCTCATTAACCTTTTTGTATCAGGCGAAATACTGATATCCAGCCAGGATGAACTCATGAATCATTTAATTTGTTTCAAGTCTGCCACAATAAGAGCAGGAGAAAAACTGAATGGAGACTCTTAGATGTTTACTTTTAACTGACTATCTTTGACATAAATAGAAAGATTACTTTAATTTAGTGGTAATTATAATTAACATTAATAACTTTGCCTTACAAATCAAGGTAAAAACTTTACAGAGCTACTAAAAGACAGTACTTCCAACTTGTTGATCAAGGAGCAACTCTCTGGAAACACATAGCAAAGGGGAAAAAGTAGTAAATATAATATCTGAATGAAAGCATTAGCGTGTTCAGAAGAGGGCCACAAAGATAATCCAAGGGCTGGAGCACCTTTGCTACATAGACAGGCTGCGGGAGCTGGGGTTGTTCAGTCTTGAAAAGAGAAAACTTCGGGGGGACCTAATAGCTGCCTTCCAATACCTGAAGGGAACCTACAGGAAGGCTGGGGAGGGACTTTTTACAAGAGCGCCCACTGATAGGACAAGGGGTAATGGGTTTAAGTTGAAGGAGAATAGATTTAGATTAGATCTTAGGAAGAAATTCTTCAGTACGAGGGTGGCAAGACTTTGGAACAAATTGCCCAGAGATGTTGTGACTGCCCCCTCCCTGGAAGTGTTCAAGGCCAGGTTGGACAGAGCCTTGAGTAGCCTGATCTAGTTGAGAGGCGTCCCTGCCCATGACAGGGAGGTTGGATTAAATGATCTCTAAGGTCCCTTCCAACCTAGGCCATTCTATGATTCTATGATTCTATGAAAGCATAAGGCATTTTGCATTAGCTGAAGGTAATTATTCACTTTGGAATTTAGGAAGGGCACCACCCTCTACTATGTCTGAAAAGTATTCCCTTGGACTGTCAAGCTCCCATGCATGAGTAGGATGCAGGGTGTCTGTTAAACAAAACAGAAAACTCTCCAGTGCCCTCAGTGTCATGTTGGGCTTGTGACAGACGAAGCAGTGCTGTCAATGGAATCATTGGTACTTTTGTACTACAAATTTATTCACTGAAACCTCATCAGCTAATTTTAAGCAGTCGCTACATAATTTGTCTTACCATAATGCTCCAGGAATTTGTCCTGAGTAATACAGGGGAAAATACACCTAAACAATACCCTCAGCTCAGGTGGTTACAGCCTGGAGCAGGTATGCAATCTTCAAAGACGTGATCCTGGCCATGATAAAGATTATTCACTCTGGCTTGTGGCTGGGAAGCAAAACACTCAAGAAAGAAGCAAACTGGCAAGTAAAGATGAGGTGACAGTCAGAGGGCCAAGAAATCAGTTCAGTCTTTAACTAGGGAATCACTGTTAAAAGTCTGGAGTGAAATGGCATGGAAACTTCCCTTTACACATGATGACATACTCTTCAAGAGGCTTTAGGAACTGTGGTGTTTAAATCTTTTCACTTCTTTTAAATACAGAGGCAAAATAGCAGCTGTTAAAATTGAAGTCTTGCCTCCAAAACAGCAAGTGCATGCTCAGCAGCTAAGCTCTTAAGGAACAAATTCAAAAACTTGCAGTGATAAGAGGTTAAGTCCTTGCAGTGTGTGTCTAAGCCCATGTTGTTTGTAGCAGACAATGCTCATTCAGTCAAGTTAGGCTCAGCAGTAAACAGTGTCCTGCTTTGACTCTACCGACCATACTCCACAGTAAAGTACTTCAGCCTGATGTCTTTTAAAAAGGTAGTAAGTCCCCGCAGCTTGTTTTTTTTTTTTCGGAGTCCATTCTAGTTCATATGCTCTGAGAACATCTACAGAGTAGGACAGACAGACAAGGATGGACCCTTGTGTATGGATTCTGACAGTGACTTTATGTGAGCTTAATACTCTGACAGAGGTGCTCTCAAGCATGGGCCAAAGCAGATCTTTAAGCACCTGAGGAATTGAGAGCCAGAAGCTTTCAAAAGCAGGTATTAGTATAGAAGACAACTTTAGAACCAAAACTTGTGGTCAAAATCCCAGTGTATAAGCCTCTTATTCGATCACAGCATTTAAACCATTTACTAAAGAATCTCTGGTTGCTTTAACCCCACACTTACTCCCGTTAAACAATACCCAATGGTGCCTGGAATGGACAAGGGGTGACACTCAAGTGACACCAGTCATGCCAGATGAGATGACATGAAAAAATCACTCCATTTCATACACATTGATGCAGAATTTATCAAGGTGCAGAGAAATTATAGAGTATGCTACTTGCAGGTTTTTACAGCATTGCCACTGAGTTGTCAAGTCTGAAGAAAAAAAAGAAAAGGAAAAGATAAAAGGCAACCAGTAATATCTTTTTCTGTAAATAGTGTCAGGATTTGATTAGCTTGAAAGCTAAAGAAAGAATACTCCAATATTTACAACCCAAATATGTTTACATTGTATTTTAGGAAACATGACCAGATTTCACTTCGTTGATCCTCTCTTAAGAAACATTTTGTTTTCAGCTCATAAACGAACTCACTGAGTTTCAGAAAGTGTAAAATACTCAGAACTGTTATTCTGCTGGTTTGTTTTTTTTTTTTTTCTCAGGGACTTATTCTGCATTTATAGCAAGACGAGATAGAGG
This sequence comes from Eurystomus gularis, assembly GCA_013400335.1. NCBI lineage: Eukaryota > Metazoa > Chordata > Aves > Coraciiformes > Coraciidae > Eurystomus > Eurystomus gularis. The sequence goes on from VZZY01021877.1 coordinate 36,000, forward strand.
AGTTGGAGAGAAGTGACTGAAAAATACATTGAATGAGGTTTAATTTTAGAGGGATTTAAGTGCCTGATTCCCATAGGTTTCTCTGAAAACTATTCAATAAGTTAAGACCTCTGCATTAGTATGTTTTAAGATTATGGACCATTAGATCATCTAGCCTGTTCACTTGTATTATACCAGCTATAAAATTTCATCTAGTAACTCCCAGTTACTAGCTATTCCCCAGTAAGCTCAATAGTTTGTGCTTCACAAATAAATATTTTTGCAAAAAATAAAAAATCCTTTCTGAACCTGAAGACATCCATAGTCAGAAGACCTGCAGCTTTACTTGATATGTATTCCACTTATTAGTCATTTCCATGGCTAAATTATGTCCTTGATTTCTCAACTGAATTTATGCAGCATCAATATTCAGTCTTGAGGTCTTTTTAGGTCTTTTTCTATAACTTTTTCAAAAACTTTTAGACTGTAAGTTCTATCTTAGAGATATTATGTGCTACCTATTTTGAAATTACTACTGTCAGGTCATTCTTGAATGAAATGGCTGATGTATTTAAAAAAAAAAAGTTTCATGCAAGGAGATTTCAACCTACAGGTTCTCCACAATGCATCCAGAAAAGCCAGTAATTCTTGTTTATATATTTTGCACCAACCTGCTTATCATCTCTGAATAAGCAAGTTCTGAACATGCAAAAGGCACTGAAGATGCCAGTGCAAACATTTCTAAAATGACTCTTAGCAAGTGGCTATTCACAGATGTAGTCAAAACACTTGATGAACATTCTTGAATAAAATGTTCTTAGCTGAGTTTAAACAAAGAATATATATTTTAATAGCACAGAGAAGCACTATGGACACTCTCAAACTAATGTGTATTTGTGTGCATATATTTCACAGGCTGTTTAAACAGTCTACTGTTTGCTTAGTTTTTCCTGACGTTGGCACAGCTGTAGATTTGCCATGACCATGAGAAAGTCTGTTGACACACCATCCAAAAAGCTAACTTGGACTTGAAATACTTCTACCACTGCTATGCTCTGAAATGAGGCATTCTGTGACAAGTTCTGTCACTTGCTATGAGGAGCATCCCTCACTTAACCAGCAAAAAGCAATATTGGCAAGCAGAAACACCAGGGTATTTCCCATGTCTGCTTACTCAGGGGGAATGTCACAACTGGGTTTGTTAACTCTTTCCCCCTTGTAGTAGTATCTTGATACCTTCTTTTTTATTCTTGTACAGGATACGTTACTAGAGCTACCATATCAAAAAACATGAACAGACTCGGGAAATTGCAAAAAGACACCATAAGTATTTCATCATTTTAAAATAGCACTATTCCCAGTTTCAGAGAGAGCTTAAACCATGTGTAAAAACATTTTTAGAAACAAAATTTAAACATGTGACAGTAAAGTATACACTTCTCCATGCCCAGCTGTAATCTGAGTGCAAACAAGAAGGTGTGTTGTATGTACATTTTCCTTTATTAAGTCACATATTTTAGAAAGGTCTTTTCTTCCATCCACTAAGAGCTATCAGAGTTTTAAGTGCTATGGAAAATAATGTACACAATGGAACAATTTCAGCCACAGGCTTCTCGAGTTACCTTCTCTAGTGGTCCTTTCAAGTTTCTTCTTACTCTTTCCCATCCTTAGCTGCCACCTGGCACTCTTCCGTTAGCACTTCCAGTGTTAACTGGAGTTAAAGCTAGGCAGGTTTAAGCAGTTTAAGCAGTAAATTTAAGCAGGCAAAGCTTGCCAATAACATCATTTGAGTGACAGGCTGTGAAAATTTAAACACTCCACAAAAACATCCTTTTCCTCTGGAAAAACAGAATTTGACATCTCTATTTTTCTTAGGGTTCTGATGTTAACTTTGCTCCATGGAGCACAGGGCCATGGGCAGTGATTTAGTCCAGCAGATCTAGAAGGGTTTTATTCATCCTTTCAGAAGCAGAAGTGTTTACTTTTTCTTTCTTTTTCTTTCTTTCTCTCTTTCTCACTTTTTTTCTTTCTTTTCCTTCTTTTTAATTTTTTTTTCCTGAATACTGCTCTGCTTTCCCAAGGCAATTTTAGATTTAGATGAAGTAGTTGCACTTATGGCTTACTACTCACATATGATTTATACACAGGAATCCTGGCAATTAAATGAAAAGTCCTCTCTTCTTTAACCTAAAGGTTTGCCTTCAACTGCATTTGTTGATTATAGCTTGTTAGCTCAGGTAAGACCTTTTGTGATATTTTAAAAACAATTTTCCATTGGAAAATACCATTTCTTAAAATAAACTTTTTTCACTTGGTCAAAATATATGAAGTAAAAGAAAATATTTGCAAAACTGATATTAATCAGACCCAGAATGAAGCTTCTTGTTAAAAATCAGGAAGTCTGTTGTCAAATTTTTACATTACATGGAATTAGATAGAAAACTGTACCAAAAAGCCCTGCTTTGGTTCAGAACAAGACTTTGAGGTCAAGTTTCCCACCTCAGCATCCTGTGCTGTAAGCGAGGAAGTACCTTCTGACTTTTCTCACAGAAATTTTTCCCAAAATTAATTTAACAACATTTTTATGCAAAATGAAAATGAGTTTTGAAAACCTTTGCTTTTTTCTTGAAAGAATAACTCTTCTCTGGACAATTCTAGGGGTTTTCTAAAAGTCACTATAGCAACGCAATAACATGACCTTGCAAAGAGTGGTTTTGTACTCCAACAAGAATTGACTGCACCTATTGTACATTGCAGTAAACCAAAAGCCACTTGCTTTTCCTCTGCTTCTTGGTGGAATTGCTTTTTTATCTTAGTTACTGCACTAAAGTCAGAAAGGCACATCCCTTACTGAAAGACAAGGACTCCTATTTCTCACGTGATTTTTAGGAGAGTATGTTGGGATTTATACAATATCTGCCCCTCAGAAGTAATTCTTACTACAAAAAATTCTATTGGAATTAACTGTATGGTTTTACCTGAAAAAAGAAAGAAAGAAGGAAA
>VZZY01021878.1:0-44612 GCA_013400335.1 Eurystomus gularis
GAATATGCTTCAAATGTTTTTATACGGCATTGAATTTACAGAATTAAATTACTTATTTTTTAAAAATGCAGAACCTCTTAAAATACATTGCTTTGATTATTTTAAAGTGCTCCAGTTGCTCAAACTGTCACATTAATTTAGAAAGTCTGTTGAAATACGCGTAAGATTTAAAATACAACAAACTTTTAAAATTGCTCAAAAAATTCCTTCTCTTGGCACCAATTCTTTCATTAATTAAAAATATTTTTCATTCCAATTGCTCTAAATGCAATTTTCAGCTAAGAATGCCCATGTCCCTTTGATTTCAAGCAATATGGAGCCACGATAACTAAATAGTTTTTATTTTTATTTTGGATCATTGTTTAAAAAAATTACAAAAAAGGCCGATCAAAAGTCCTGGGCTCATGTCGTCTCCTTTACTGCTAAAACATACAGCACAGAGAATATCAGTGTGAGCTTGCTTCCTCGTGCTGCTCTGTCTTTGTATTCTACATCTGGTCTTCCAAACCCTATCTCTGCAAATTAATTTTGTGGGGTGGATTATTGAAGAAAGTTCTTGTTTTTCTTCAGTAGATCTAGCCTTTTTCGTAGAATCCAAAGGGACTATTCTGATATGTCTTGTTGGATAGCCAGAGGTTGAAGATCCTACCTTCCTGCAAAACCCCAGATTATTTCTGATCAAACACAGAACACTTTGGGGGGGCTTATCCACTTCCGGCTTAAAGAACATTCATGAAGTGCAGTCAAGTTGCCTCTTAGTCTTCTGTTGGATAAGCTAAAGGGACTTCACTCCATACCCATTTAAAACAGGTTGTCCAGGGTTCATTCTTGTGTTAAGAACAGCTGTGAATTTTTCTTTGTGTTCCCTCCTAAAAACTTTCTAACTTCTCAAGATCCTGTCTGCAGTGCTCAAACTAGATCTAGACAATCCCACTAATGCCTTTCCTGTTGCCTAAACCAAGGAAATTATATTCTTCTGTATTCTCAAGTGATGTTATCTTGACTTTGAATTAAAATTCAAATTAAACTAACCATCATATTAGGAGCTAAGATGTGTTACCACTGGAACAGATACATATGTTTCTTTCAAAGTTGCTGATTTTTAGGATGCAGCCCATCCTGCAGATGCGTCTGTTAGTGGGTACTGTATTCTGTTTCCCCCAAGGCATAACTGTCTTCATTTAATCACATTAAAATTTGAGTGTTTCTTGAGTACAACTGGTATGTCATACAAAACACATAACTGCATAAATAACTATTCTGCATGCTACTTACTGCTAACATAATATGATGTGATCTGTAAATGATAACTATCAGCAAGGGTGAAAGTTTACCTTCATTGTTGTAAATACCAAGTACTGACTAAAAGGAATGGAACCAGTTATTTTAAAAATGGATACATTAGTAGCCTTTAACTAATTGACCACACTGTCTTTACTGACCAGCCACACTAAGAAGCGTGATAAGGTTTGACATAGAGTTTACTGTAAAACCCGTAGAGTTAAATAGAAAAATAATTCTAAAATTACAGTCCTTAAAAATAATAATAAGTTCTAAACACAATGGCAGATTGATGGTCTCCTAGAAAAGTAAAACTTCAATAGTTATGTGATATAGCTACCTTACATGAAAATTCATGCAATCATTTCTGGTCAAAACCTCACATAATACAGATTGCTTGCTTATGTAATCTTTAAAATCATCTACAGAATTCCTCTGTAAACATTAAATTGTTGGATGCCAAAAATCTGTCCGTTTTAGGCACTGAAGGTCACTCACCCTCGAAGGTCTTACTGCAGTATATATCACTGAAAAATGAATCCCTCGTTCCTGCAGATCCATGGTCAGACTTCCAATTATTTTGTCTATGAATTGAAACATGTATAATTTAACAAACTGTAAGCTGAGAAAGTTAAAATCCTACAGCAGTTGGAGAAGTAGTGAGCTAGATGTTTAAGCTTATTTAGTTTATTTAAGCAATTTAGGTGCTTATAACCATTTTGAATATCAATAGGTACAAACGGGATAAAACAATTTCAGTGAGACAATACAAAACAAATACATTACTACAGATCAGAAAAAGGGGTGTTTTGAAACCAAACAGTAAATACAGTAGAAACCATACCTAAAAGGCTGAACTTTGGACAGTTAAAAGCAAGAGCAGAAGAAATCACTTAAGAGATGAGAACAGGATGCATATACTGCTAGTCAAGTGACCAGTTAATAAATAAATAATACAGCTTAAGTAGTGTTACTCTGTGAGTTCCAAAGTACACATAACCAATACTGAGCAACAATACTCAAAATGTAGCATTTAGTGTGGGGAATAGCATGCATAATATTGACAGCAATATTCCTTTCTGCTTAAGGGGATTTAAAACCTGAGTCTGTACCCTCAACAGGACAGGGAAAATTTTGCTGTTGACTACAGTGGAGACCAATGGAAAAATATGCTGGAATATTTATGAAAAAGGAAAGAAAAGTCAATTAAGGAAGAGAGAACCTTTCAAAGAGGTCCAAAGATGCCTCTGCAGAAGATTCTTCTTTAGTTCTGAAACCACAGGTGGTTGGACAAATACTTACAACTGATAAAGGTTTTCAAGCTGTATGCAGAAATATCAACATCTGCTTATGATAAGGAGCATAATAGTTGTGAAGAAAGAACCTGTATTAGTGTTGTTATTGGGACTTATAGAGAAATGAGCAAGAAGACTCACATTTACTGCTTCAGTGCCTTCCTACTTGTCATCCACATAACAGTCTGGTGAACGGGTATTTTATAGCCTGGACATACAGGCTTCTTAGATTTTGAGGTTATACTTTACAGAAACTGTATTTCATTTTCATGTATTTTAAGTGGACCTTATGTTATTATCTTTTTTAACCTCTTCTATTTACAGTAATTATGGTCTTCTGGCTGAGTAAAGTGTTTAGCTTTTGTAAAAATGCAAGCATTGGTGTTTCTGCAGGGTTTTAACCAAATTGATTTCCTCACATTAGTCAAGAATCACAGCTATGTAAATTTTCCTTCAAAAAAATTATTGCTAAAAGGGTCTACTATAAGAAATGGACTTACTCAGAAAATCAATTGCTTATATACTACTAGTGCAATTATACTGGGTGTGGAGGTCTAAGACATTACAAAATGTAGATTTTGTTTTCTATATGCACAGAGTGCAACTCACTGGAAATGCTCAGCAGCCTCAGCTAAAATTTGCAGAAGAAAAAATAATACATAGAAAAATGCATACGTTGTTTTTGCTTCCATTAAAGCAACTAATTGCTTTTTGAAATAAGATGTTATTTGCATTTCATTTCAGTAAGGAGCTACATGTAACTATAGTTACCAGTAACATCTATAACTCTTGCCTTTGGGAAGATTCTACAGGCAACTCCTTCAATCAGAGAAGCTGATATGAACACCCTTAAGACAACAGAGTTGATACAGATCTTTGTTTGCCTGTGATCAAGACTCTACTTTACTTACAAAGTATTTGCAAATTCTCCAAGGAAAGGGGCCCCGATTGACCACCATATTTTTGAGCACCTAAATTACATGCCTACATAGGAACATTAGTCATCCCAGGCTCTTTCCGTAATGGAACAAGAGTCATCTCCAGATGGTGATATTGATGGTAGAGTGATTTTAGAGTGGTTCTACTGAAGTGTTTTGTTTGGTTTTTTTAAAATTTTAGATAGCATTAATCAAGGAAACACTACACAGATCTATGAATGTAAAACAGTTTGTCCACGATAACACCTTCCAATTAGCATAACTGTCTGCATCCATGCCCTGGTGGAAGAATTAAACTTTTCTAATTCACTAAAGATGTATACCCTAAATTTCATCAGGGAGTGCAGGATTAGGGCTGTTATTAATTTCTAACTTACCTTAATTTCTTTCTGTGCTTTTACACATGGATGGAAGAAAAGAAATCAGAAGAAATCTTCTGGAAGGAGGAAAGTGAAAAGAAAGGAAGAGTATAAACTGTGAACAAGTGAGAAAGAACAGAAAAAATCAAGATGAGATGGGGGAAATGGGAGAGAAGAGAAAGAGCAGAAAGAGGCATGCACTGAGGATCAGAGTGGAAACAGGAATAGGTGCAATAGCAATAGAAGGGCCTCATCTTATGCAGATGGAGTCATAGACAGCTTTGCCATTGATTTTGAGGTACACTGGATCCGGCAGGTAAGAGTGACATGACAGAATGCAACCTTCTCCTGCCAGATAAACGTTTAGGAAAAAACTGGCAAAAAGTAACAATGTCAAACCGGACTTCATGCAAAATAAAGTAAGAAGAAATACTGAAAATAAGCATAAAGAAAACAGTAAGTTTGAATCCCTTGAAACCTGATCAGATTTGGATTCTAAATTCCAGTTTGGATTTTGTAATATGCCTCATTTTAATAATGTGCTAAAAAACCTCTGCTTACTTCAACTTCTCGGTATTTCAGAACAGCACATTTCCCTTGAGCAGAATCTGAGCCCATTTGTTCTGTCTCACAGAGCTTCTATCTGCAGTGAATAAAACTGCAGGAGAGATTTCTCTGACATTTTATTACATCAGATTTTAAAACCCTCTACAGCAGAAAGGAAAGAAGTTCTGACAAACATAAGAGGCTTTGTGAACTTCTAGGCAGCCTACTACAAGGCCTGCAGTGTTTTTCTATGGGTTTACCATTGATACTGAAAAAAAAATTACACGCGATATTCATGGGTTAACAATTCTCTTGTCACATTGCAGGCATGTGACAAATGGTACTTTCTGTTGCTTATCCAGGTAGCTCTAGCATCAGTCCCTATATAGCAAACATGAATAACTCACGACCTTGCAAGCAATTATGACCTTGAAGGGTGTCCTGACAGCTGTATTTGGCAAATGACTATGGTTGTGCTGCAAACAGTACCGAGACGCCTAGACCTACTGGAGCCGCAGACTGCATGACTTGAAAGAATTTGTTTGAGACACTAAACTACTTCTTTTGGAATTACTTTCTTTCGACTTTTTTCCATCTGCTGCACAGACCTTCAGTGGGATAATTTTAAGGAACCGTGGCTCAGTAAATTTCATTTAAATTAAAACTTCCTGTTGATGTTATTTTCAGGTTTTATTCACCAATTCATTGAGCGGCTGCTTTGGAAAATAAGCAGAAGGTGAGGATTCAGCCCACACTCCCACTCTTCTAGAGCACAGCTGAGATGCAGAATATTAAGTGCAGATTTTGCACTTGGCCATACAAAGTGGCACATCTTCCCTGATCCACACACCTTTTTCCTGATAGCAGCCAGTTGACACTAACCAGAAAGCTGGTATAGCCTGTTCCTCCACCATCCTACAGTTCCTAGTTAACTGTGCTGTCCCAAAACAAAGTGGTCTGATACAGGGTTTGGGAAGCTTTTTCTCAAGTTTGTGCAGCTGATGAAAGAAATGTCCCATAAAGAAAAAGCTGATGTTAGCCAAGGTCAATATTAAGCCAAGGATTTTCCTATCTAATATGCTCTGGGGACAAGAAAAGAGAACTAAACTCCTCCTCTGCAATTCAGAAATGGAAATCCAGCTGCTTACTTGAGTATAAAAAACACATTCACTTTGGAGTAGCGCAAAAATAAAGGGAAAAGGACACACCGGTGATTTCAGTACTAAGGTATTTTCCTGATTTTTAAATCTGCTTCTGATTTTACCCCCCCCAGCTCTGGGCAGAAACAATTATAGGCACTAAGGACACTGCTTAATTATCAGCCCACTGCACTACACATCCCTGAAACTACCACTACAGTGATTTGTAGACTTATAACTTGATCTCTAATTCAGAGTAGTAAGAGAAAGCCCTCCAAAAAATACCAGATGCCTCTCAGTGCCTCTTTGGTGTATGGCACGTCTTTTTCAGCCAGACAGTATGCAGGAAAAGTTTTATTATAGTGTTATATCGAAAGATTCAACTTTAGCTGGTCTCTATTACCTGCAAAACAAATAAAAGACTCTAAAATCAAAGGCTCTGAAGGGCATCAGTATTGTTTTACAAAGATTAGGAAAACATTTCCTATTCATTCAGACACCCTCTGTTGAGACCGAGACCTTTGAACTGCTGGATGAGGCAGACACCTTCAGCTGCTGGTGTGTGAGATGAGATTCTAGGAGGCAATCCAAGATGCATGGAGATGCAGGGTTCGTGCTCTGAACTGGGAGGATCTCAGAGCATAAGCAAAGGCCCATGCCTGAAGCAGCAGTGAGTTATCATTACATTTCAGGCCACAGAGCTGTATCCGTTTCAGTGGAATTTGAATCAGACACTCAGTACTTCAACACTATGATAATTGACTGCTTAGAAGTTCTGTAGATGTAGGAAAAGAAAACCTTTAAATAGTAGTGTTACAGCAAAACTCAGGAACCAGAGAATACAATCTGCTCAAGTGAAAACACAGACTTAAATGATTAAATGTTAGTTTATCTTGGTCATATTGCTCACCATTTTCAGCAATTATTTCCAGGGTGGAAATCTCATTGAAACCACTACAAAAAAAAGCGAGAGAAAAAGAATTCAAAATCTTTTCTAGGCAAGAACAACGTGAACCAGAAATGTACAGACACTAACTAGTAAAGGGATTACTGTCAGTGTCAGTCCCTCCATCATTCTCTCATCTCCTCCTTATGACACTTTTCTTCTGCAAAATCATTAATAGTACAAGGACCGCATCTTCAGCTGATTCGTCAAACTTCCTTAGCTGCAGAGAAGCTTGACTACCAACATTTTGGCCAATTTCTGTGCAGTTTTCTTTCTATTTGGTATTGGCCCCTTGGCTAACATTTGTGCATGAGTTACTTAAAATGGACATAATGCCTTTTTTGTGTGTAGTGACGTGATAACTATAATTGCACTTCCTCAGGACCTATTGATATGTGCACTGTATACCAACATGCAAAAATGCCCAAGTAACAGGCCAGGAAGAAGAAAGACCAGGAGAAGCTGATCAGAGGGACTTAATACACACACCCCTTGTATTTTCTAAATATACATTCACCTGAAGGAACAGTCTTTCTCTATCTTTGTAAGATCACAGTTTCCATAGGCCTAGAAACATGAAGAATTATAGCCCTCTTCTTTTTTCTAGAGTGATGAAAACCAATCTCTTTATTTATATTAACTTCAGGTTTGTCTGAATGTTTATTTGCTGGCTTATTTATCCTGCCAGTTTTTTTTGACCCCTGGAATGCCTTCTAGCAATTAATTTGGCAGGTTAATCATGTGTTGCATAAAATAATTCAGCCTTTCTGCTAAAAGTGTGTTACCATTTAGTTTTATTAGTTGCCCCTTTGTTCTCATATAATGAGGCAGACAAAATAGGAACGCCTGACTGACTTTCTCAACATACTTCATCTATTACACCTGGTAAGCTCATCAGGGGAGTTTAAAAAACACTGAATTCACCCTTGCAAGAAAAACAACTTTGCTAACCCTGTAAGCTGCCACTTTGGTTTTTAAATTCCCTGAATACAAGTGACATTTTCAAAAGCGTTAAAAATCATGAACACCCGTGGGTTAGTTTTGTTTGTGACAAGCTCCTACCTGACAAGTGGTTGTAGCTGAACCACCAGTAAGTTTGGTTTAGATGCATTCACTTCCAGCTGAGAGATGTTGAGATTAGTTATGTTTGTTAACTTCCAATCTCCTGACTCCTGAAGAAAGCTCAGAAGATACCTGGTAGCTTCACAGTCAACAGCTGGCAAAACTAAAGATGAAGGAGAAGACTGAAGACTTTCCTGTAATACATTTATGAATAGTTTGTTTACTTGCTTAATAATTAAACACAAACCTTTATTAATGTATCCTTAGTTTAACATTCAAGGTGAGGAACCACTGTGGTAAACACTGCAAGTTCTCACCAGCCTGATGCTGGCTGCAGGCTGCTCCTGGAAAGGGACAGTGAAGGGATGCTTGTGTTGCTCTTATTCCTGCACCTTCTTGAGGCAAGCTTATGGAACTTGGTGACATTGAATTTTTACTGTCCTTTCCACTCATGTGATGGAAGAGGAGAGACAAATGATGTAGAGCTTCTCAAGCTGAGAATGTATCGGAGAGACATATTATGAACATTGCCAGAGGCAAAGCTCATCAGATGACCATCTAACTAAATGCCCTCAGAGGTGAGAAGGATGAATGTCAGACACCTTACATTTCAGAAGCTCTATTCTGTACAGAGTCATACTTTGCATAATAAATAACCTTCCTTTGTGTACATCCTGGTGTTGCAGCACATGGTACAGACAAGTGTCTAATTTGTAACTATTAATTAAAGCAAGCTACATGTTTCAGGATCTACAGAGCCTCCAGACACACACAAACAAAATTCACGTCATGTACTTTGTTTTTGTACCCAAAGTACCAATTATAAAGCTCAGGCTGAACTGGTTCAGATAATCAAGCTTCAGGGTATCTATCACTTTATTTATAATACTCGTAACTGTGTTTCTGATGAAAATACTTAAGTGAAATTAATTTTTTTAAAAATTCGAATTCTATAAATCTGAAACCTTCATAGCAAAAAAAAAAAAAAAAAATCTCCAAAGGTTTTTCTTGATAATAAAATTAACTTTTCTTGATATTAAAATTAACCTGAAATATTCAGGGAATATTCAGTTGTTGGACTCCTACATTGAACGCCAGAAAATGCAAGATGGAGACTTGAGAATGATCAAAATTAGTGTACCTCAAATTTAATGGGAACATTAGAAGATATTTTTTCATTGAATCCTAATTTACAACTTGTTAACTTTGCTTTCCCATTTTATACATTTAGGTCTGGATTGAGTCTGTCACTTGATCCAACATTCAGATATTTAAGTTGTTACAGATTCTCTCCCCTTCTAAATGATGCAAGTGGTGTGGTGTGCTAACACTTTTCTCCTCCTACTCATTTTCCTACCACTTTTCTGACCTGCTCTGGTTCTTTCTAATTGCTCAGATGTTTTCTCTCCTAGGCAAAGGCTAGTTATTTTCCCATCTCTATAGATGCTCATAAGGGAGTATTATGCAGTATTGTCTGAATTGTCAGACAGATAGAAAAATAACTGCAGAAATTAAAATAGAGCATAAAGTACTGATCTGGTTCACAGGTCTTTGAGTAGTGTTTTTAGCATTGCCTAGAAGGAAAGGAATGTACATTTCTTTTTGGTTGGTTTGCATATATGAATTTAGAGCTAAAATTCTGAGCAATAGTCTACTTTATTTTATTTTGGTTTTGCTATTTTAATCCCTTGCCCCCCTAGCAGCATCCACAATGGCAGCAGCCACTTCTTCCAAGGATATATATTAAGCAGATTACTCATGTATTGTAGAAGAAGGTATAAAAAGCATCATTACTGAGTAATATCTGAATTGTGTCTCTTCTCCTAACCAATCCTGCACCATCTCAGCTTCCAGCCACTGATATTCACTGTTTTCCATCTGAAGGGCAGACACAGCTGGATATCTACTCATTAGCCTCAGATAGTCATGAACCATGATCCCATGCCTTTTCTTTGTCCATCCTGACATTTGCCCACTGCACACTTGTCCTTTCAATACCTATATGTTGCTCTGTGCATTTAAAGATTTCAACTACTCTGTATGTTCAAAACACAAGAACTCCAAAAGAGGGTGGTGAAAGAAGAGGAGTACTGAGAAACATCTGACTTTCATTCTGCTAAAGGACTCAACAAAGAGGTACCACACAGTAGCTAGGAGAGGGAAAAGGAAAGGGAAAAGGGAAAAGGAAAAGGGAAAAGGAAAAAGGGAAAAGGAAAATGGAAAATGGAAAAAGGAAAAAGGAAAAAGGAAAAAGGAAAGGGAAAGAAAACCTCCTGTTGAGTTGTTGGACTCCTACATTAAATGCCAAAATCTATAACCTGTCTGTGGGCACCTTACTCTGACTATGAGTACATCTAACCTTCTTTAGCGTTCCCTGAAGCACCTCCCTGAGTGAAATATTACATATATCACTGTTCAGGTTTTTTTGAAGGTAGATGTGAGATGACTGTCCACATTTCTAGCCATCCTGAAGCCAAGTAGCTGCATTATGATACAGCTATGCTTGGACTTACTTGCCCAGCTCTGGTTTCAGCGTTACGTTAACTGGATTGATATTACACCTAAGCAATTTGAAGCTGAAACGGAGTAAATTTAGGTCTATCATTTAAAAACCTATTGTTAAAATCTTTGTTAAAGGCTCATGCAGCCATCTGTAAAAGATCATGTAGGCGTACGCATTATTCTGAACTACTTTATGTTTGGCATCAAAGCCGATAGATAGTCCTATAATAAAAATATTAGTTGGAAAAAAGGCTCCTGTGTTGGTTCTGGAAATATCTAGGAACCTACGCCTGAAGTAGGCAGGCTCTTCCATGTAAAAGAAATCTTTTATATCTTCATCTTTTACCTGTGAATATGTTATTTAAAATATTAAAGTAATTTATTTATTTTCTATAGCATTGGTCAATGGGTTATCTATAAAAAAGAAAAACCTATTTAAGCAGATTTGGAACCACATCCATTTCTACACCCAGTGATAACCTCAGAGAAAATTATCATTGTTGCATTTAAACTTTCCTATTACTATTAATCTTACAGACTTTTACACTGTACCTGTGTTCTCCAAATGTATACATAAAGCTATACATTATGATTTTGATGAAAATTGATCTGATGTACTTTAGCGGATAAACAGGTTGCAGATACAGGAAGTATTTTTGCACAAGCCTCCATACCACTGTAATGTATGGTGGGAAACATGACACCAGATATTTTTAAGGGTTACAGACAGATCTGAGGAGCTATAGAGAAGCAAACCTGAAGTCCCAGAATGGGAGGAACTGTTCCAAAGAATAAAATACAGACTATAACAACAAAGAATGATTATACTGGGAAAAAGCTGGCATGGCATTTGCAAAAAGGAGTTGTGCCTCACAATTCTGCTGAAGATCTCTGAAGGAGTCAATAGGCATGTACACCAGGGAGCTCGAGCTGATACACTGTACTTGGATCAACAAAAGGCACTTGACAGAGTCTTGCAGCAAAGACTCCTAAAGAAATTAAGCTGCTTTAGCATGAGAGATGCAGTCTTCATATGGAGGTATGTAAAGGACAGATAAAGAGAAGGTAAAGAGATAGCCAGCAAGAGGTAGAAAAAAGTATGTTAGTGGACTAAGATCTGATCTGTTCTATATGTTCATAAATTATCTGGTAAAAAGGCATAAATATTGAGCTAATTAAATCTGCTGATAACACTGAATTATTCAAGATAGTAAAGGCAAGGGCTAACTGATGAATGGCAGAAACAACTTCTGGTACAACCTCCTGGACAACAAAGTAACTGGTGACATTCAATATAAATTGATTTAGCAGAGCACAGATTGAGAAAAAAATCCAGACTAATTTTGTGTACATAATAATAGATAATAAACTCAGAATTGAGTATTATCTTTCAGTACCGAAACCTTAAGAGGCACAAGAGCTCCTTGAAAATGGCAATTCAGTGGCTGATAGTGATCAGAATTGAAAAATCAAATAATATCAGTTTTTTGGAAAAGGCTAGAGAACAAATGGTCATGTCACTGAATAAATTTATTATAAACTTATATCTTGATTATTACACAGTTCTGTGTGACCCCTTGTCAAACAAACAAGCAAGCAAACAAACTTAAAAGAGGTAAAAAGAAAGGAAACAAAGACAATCAAAACTATATTAGGACCTCTGTATCACAGATGACTGAATAGTATTCCTTAGTCTATGGCCACTGAGTGAGGATACAATGGAGATATAGAACTACAAATGGCAATGACTTACAATAATAATTATGCAACTGCACAGTTGGCCACTAATTGGAGTGTGTTACTATGCACTGCAGCTCTAAGGAGCTGAGCATTGTTTGAGGAAAGCCAAAGCTAATTTTAAAGAAAAATAGTTTGTAGTGTAGGTGACTGCTTGACAAAAAAAGTTCCCCAAGTACTAATCTTTGTATTTTATTATTTAATTAGATTTTTTTGAATGTTTACAATAAATTATCTACCTATAAGATTCCTTTTGTATTAACAGGAGATAGAATTCTTTAATTGCATACATACCCATTGATCCCAAAAGCTCAAAACAGCTGCTAATGTAGCTGAACAAATCTAATATCTGCAAATGTCTCTGTGGTTTACAAGCCTGTAACTCTTAAAAATAACCGTTCTTTCTTGTAGTACAGATGCTGCTACATGCACATATACATTCTAAACGAGATGTCCAGTTTAGGTTCGTGAATAAATTTGCATTTCTGAAGTTCAAAAGGAGGATACTCAAGTGACACGTAACATCTCTTATAGCTTAATTAATCACTTGTATAATATAGACTGTGAAGGTATAAAAATTTGTGATTATAAAACATCAAAGATTGAATTTTTCCCAGTGAGAATTCAGACCCGACCTTCACTTTTTCCCGTGTTCTGTGAATATTATGACAGAGTCTTTTGTAGCCTGATTAAGAATAGCTTTCTTTCCCAAGGTAGCTCAAGTGCAGTGCAACTGATGTGATAGCAGCTGAGCAAAATTTGTACCCTCTGTTACATCCAAGATGGAACTGGTTTATTATAAAGATCCTTTCTGGCCCTGAGAGCTACAAGTCTATGCAATAGATGTTGACAAAATTCTCCATATGCACACCTAGGTGAAAAAGAAATATTTAATTTGTACATTTCATTTTCTTTCACTCAAGTTATAGCACCTCACCTCCACAAAACCATGCTAGAAAAGTATCGAGGTTGCCAAGTCCAACAGAACTCTAGGAAGTGCTGGGTTAAGGTGAGAAATTTGTGATAAGAAACTTTCCAGTGTTAAAGAAGCTGTAATGAGAAAAAGTTTCTTGGCTCTGAGACGGAAAGGGAACAGAGGAACAGAGGCAAATTCAGAAAGCAAACAAATTGTTACTGACATTTATTCGGCTTGTTGAAAGCCTGGGTTTAGTTCTTTGCTCTGTTAGAAACAGACCAAAGATTTACTTAAACTCAATCCTTTGTTCAGCTGAGGACCTCCTCACTAGCCCTCAGTAGGTCCGCAGTCCATTCAGTATACCACCTGACTTTTAACCCCATCAGTCTCTGGACTCATCTCTAGCCTTTGGCTATAACCTCTATCTACAGTGCTCATGGAGTCTTGAATGCAAGGCAAAAGAAGAAAGTTTTAAACACTTTAATATTCCTCCTCTTAAACATCCAGGGCCTACTTAAATAAGATTCCCACATCATTAGGAGCTTACAATGCCATATGTACTTTTCACACAGCTGCTGAAATGAAACTAGTTTTGCAGTCAGGCGGCAACAAAATTTTCTCCAGACATAGCCTTGCATAGATTTTAAACCCAGAGAAGATAAGGCATACCAGAGACGTAGCAGCACCTCTGCCTGCGGACACAACTGCTGGTCCTTACACTACAAATGAATATTACTCCCACTCACTCCTCACAGGTACACACTGAACAGTTGTCTTAATTCCAGCAGCAGTGTTAAAATGCTGTTATATGGCAAACAGATTAAGATCTCCAGTATCAGTGATACAACAAAAATGTAAGGATCTTAGACAGTATAGATGTAGAGACAGGTAATATGAGAGTATTTATGTATTTAATAACACATACAGCTTGCTGTGTGGTGCTTGGGAATTTACACTTTCTTGTGTGCTCCGATACCAGTTACATTACTAATAGGTCTGTTTATCTTGCACTGCCTGCAGGAATGCCTTTATGACTTCCATGTGTGAACACTTGCTTTGTCTAACTACCGTTCAATAAACTGTCATGTAAGTGCAACCAGAGATGCCATGTACAAAATCTGTAAACTTCCTCAGTGAGGACAGAAGTTGAGGTTGCTGACTGGCTCGGGACTTCATCTTAGAATCTGTGCCTGGAGTTTATTTCAAGTAACTCAAGTAGCACGACTTTTTTTAATGAAGATTAAAGCAATCCAGTATCTAGATGTATATTAACTACGTTCAAATATAAAACAGCTAACTCCCTACATGAGTTTCAATTTCTACAAAACTAAAATATGTGTTCAAATCTGAAAATCAGGAAAAAATAATTTATTTCTCTAACTTTTTTTCTTCCTATGGCTTTATTTTTTTTTTTTTTACCATACAACATTGCAGTATGTTTAGGAACAATTTTGTCAGTTAAGATGAATTCTGAAAACTTGATCTTCAGAAATAAAATAGTTACAAAACACACTTCTGCAACCTCAGTTATTTCCTTTAACCCATCTGCTTGAACTGGAATAATCTCAATAGATAATTTAAATAGGCAAACTGCTGCAATTCAGTTTAATTTTTCCAATTATTGTGTGTTTGCATCTTTCTTGCATCTCTTTTTTAATTTTAAATATTGCATATAAAGAAATAGAAAAGTGCTTGCCTGAACATTTTGAAATGGATTCTTGTCACCGTAGGATTCACTGAGGTACGTGAAATCATCTATACTAAGCTGAAAAACAAAGATAATAGATTGGTGAGAAGGAGCTATGGCATCTCATTTAGCTACAGTCTTGTACTCGGCATTGGTGAGAGAAAAGGAATTAATGTTACATACCGAATCTTGCAGGAACAAGATGAGGTTTCTGGAATTCTGGGTAAAAACAGGTTGCAAGAGCTCAGTCAGCTCCTGTGCTGAAATGATGTGTCCTTCATGCAAACCAGTGTCTGGATTCCACTGTGATCTACAAAGAGATATTTTTCATTCTGTAAAATTTGTTGCCAACAATGACACCTCTTCTTTCTTTAAATATGCAGCAGCAGGTAATGATAGCATCATTTTTGGATTAAGATCAGGTTTACAGTTCAGTTTACTTTCATTCTACTCAACAGGAAAAGAACTTGCCCATTTATGCCCATATTACATTACCCGTGTTACAGCAGGAATGAAATCGAACCAGGTAAGATAACTATATCTCTCTCTCTCTCTTGTTTGTGTACAACAGCACAGTTGCATCTTTCAGAAAAATGAGCTACTAAGTAGAATGAAGAGGAATATGTTGAAAACCTTTAGATAGAATTCGCAGAGGATATCTCAGCTCCCAAAAAACTTTCCAGTGCCATCAGACATCTTGGTGGCCAGAGAGGAGTAGAACTTAGGCTAGACCACAAGTTACCATAAACCAGTATGTTTTCAAAAACTTTTGTTAAGTAAAAGTGACTTTTCAGTGTAAACAATGTGTTGTCTCCTAAGGTTTTCATGATGAAGGAACCATTATACAAAAGCAGCTCAGAAAAGCCACCTTTCCAGAAGCAGGAGCTCTTCCAAACAGAACAACTCAAGACACCAAGAAAAGCTTATGATACTTTTGCCAACCTGTCATTACGAGGACTGGACAAAGAAATAACTCATCTATTTAGTTTTAGCTATAAAAGACAGTTATATTCAAAACAAGACGTGGCATTATTCTTTCAACACCTGATTGGCATTTTAACAGTATGCAATGTGAGTCTATAGGGATGAAATTTATTATGAAAATATTAATCATAGATGTTCAGACTAAGGTAAAATTATCTCTCTGTAGAAAACCCAGGGCTTGAAGTGTAATCTCCCATCTCCCCCAAATACACAGGCTGAAGCCTGAGAAATCAGGTATTCCAGACCCCCAATTGGTTCTAATTACAAAGAATAGAATATAGAGAATTGGTGAGTGCTGTAGCATCGGCTATTATATGATTGCAATTTGGTGAAGTTGAGTTGCTGATTAAATTTTCTAACCCAAAAGCAATTTGGAAATGACCCTTGTACACCAAGCTTTTATGAATGAGAACAATCTTTGCAGTCTCTAAGGTGGAAGCAGTTGTTTCTTGATTAAACAAAATATCTATATTTCACTTCAAGACTTCCCAGTAATTCTAATGAAGATTGCCAAGAGTGAATCAGAAGGCTCTAACTGCACCCATGGCAGAGATAAAAACAGTGCAGCCTTGCAGTACTAGATATCGAGCTCACTTCAGATTTTAGGGTTTGGGAGAGTGTTAGAACAAACCATACATGTGGAAGACTCTTTCAAGACAACGTGATGCAGAAGTTAAACTTAAATTCTAGTAGATCTTCTGCCTACCACATTTCAAGCTTTAGAAATAAACCCTGCTATGCAGGAAAGAATTTTTTTTCTCTTTGGTTGAAAATACGATTTGATATTTTTGTAGTTTTACTCAGTATCTTCATTTTTTTGTTAATTTGTGCTTGGAAATCCATGTTAACTTATATTTATGAAGTCAAACAACTTAGAAATTGTAACAGACATTCCTCAGCTTTTCAGAAAAGTCAGACTTCAAGATCTCAAATATTTAAGTATAATCTCTAAAAATAAGATATTTGAAAACACAAAATCTCCCAGAGATTGTGAGTGAATATTCAGGAACTGACTTTCATACTGACTTTATGCATTGCATGGCCACACAAAAATAGCAATGATATCAAAGGAGAAGGAGAACAAGTAAATGAAGAGATGTTAAAAGATGGCTTGTGTGAAAGAAAATTATAGTAAATATCTCAGTATATTTAAAAAACTAAATAAATCTATTTCATACCTAATATTAGAAAAAACTTTAAGATTTTGAGAGCATTTGGGACTTGCAATTAAGAATAAAAGGTAACAGAAAGCACATGAAACAAAACAAAAAGTTATTTGAAGCAGCACAATGGCAAAGGCTTTTGTTGTGATCTCAAATCCTTGGAAATTTGATGATCCTGTTTTAAAGCTATTTACTTCTAAGGTGTTCCCTGTTCCTTGAAGCAGCTTTTGCTAGCCATCTAACCTTGAAAAGCACCTTTTGTGAGACCTTTCAGCTTCTACAGTCAACTGTAGTAACTCCAGCATCATCATTAGAAAAATAAATCTACATCAGCTAGTTAACAATTCTATCATAATGCAATTGTTGGCATAATACTTACATTCATCATACTATAAACTGAAATTATTTTACTTCTTTTAGTTTGCTGAGCACTATGCACGGCAGTATGCAAGGCTATACCCTTCATTGAATGGGCTGCTACTGTCAGCTGGGTGCAACAATATTCCCACCATGGTTCAGATGGGAAATGTCAGTATGTTTTACAAGCTGGTACACTGTGAACTGCAGAGTGAAACAGAGATACGTGACTGCCACAGGGAGTGCATCGTGGATGCACAGATCGTGTGTTTTACTGAACGCAATGAACCGGTCCATTTCTTTGAACGCTTCACCTCAAGCAGTCAGCAAGAGATCAGTAAGCGATGGCATAGGATGAAGCAGGCAGTAGGCCAACACACATATTGATTGCTACTATTGATTGCTCATGCAGAATTTTATGTTCAAAGATGCACGGCCTTTCGCAGTCATCTGCATGCCAAGTACATCAAACTTAACCTCTCCACCACAGAACCATCCTGAGGTTTTCAGCCATGGGGGTTCACGATGATGAGCATCTCTGCTAATGTATGTGCTTTCCTGCTAGCTAAAAAGGAGGAAACTTAAAACTCAGCTGCTCTCTTTCCTCCAATAGCCAGACAACACACTGAAGAGAGAGAGAAAAGAAAGCTTAGCTTGCTATTTTGCTTCTTTCTTGTCCCTAACTGCTCTGGCAATACAACAAGTTTAAGCATACAGATACTTCTCTGACCAGTGTTCTTTCTAGGTAGAACTGGGATTTGAGCACTTATTTTTAACGGAAGCAAAGATTTCAAGATTTCTTGTATCTAGATATACCAGAAGGGTGGATGGTAAGACAACAGGACTTCTACCACTCTAACAGGTGAGCTTACATTTTTGCTTTGTAGCTGGCTTCTGAACACTTTCCTACAAGTTATTCTTGTTGGCTGTCTCTTTCAGTCACCTTGTGATTGCTATATAAGAAATAATATTTTCTCCTGCACAGCAGAAGTAAACTGGCATGCATGCTAGCACACAGTATCTCCACAGAAGTCCAATAAAGTTACTGTTAAAAAGTTTTTCTGTTCCACTGTATCTTTTTTATGTTCCACTTTCTTCCAGCAGAATTTTCAGTAAATTCATTGCAGTTTTAGGAAACACTGCAAATGAACTATTTGGCATTAATACCTTCTCAAAGTCACTTATAATCTGGATTTGCCAGAAAAGGATTTATTTCCCAATATAAGCATAGCATAATTGAAAGTTGTAAGGTACTTTCAATAGCTGTAGGCAAAAATCATTCCCAAACCAAACACATGAGGGGGTAATCACAAAAGCTAATTTTAATGAATTTATTTCTGCAAGCTCCCTCTCCATTCTGTGAAGGGAAAGAAAATTTTTAAAGTATTGCTGAAAATGGTTAATCAAGTTTCTGCTGTGTATCATATGCAAGAGAAACCTCTCCATCTCTTCTGCTTTGAAAAGCAATCAGGGAATATTAGTGTGAAGGCTAACTTACGATAAAGGTCAATTTTTCCAGGCCAAAGTTTTCTGGAGAATGTCCACTGATACATTAGCATTCCTTTGTGAAAAGCAGGACATTGTGATCTACTGAGTTATTCCAACTTCATCTTTCTCCCAAATTCAATGGAGAAAGATTGTTATTTGACAGAAAAGATTTTTTCTCAAAGTAGAGATCTGCATTTTTCTTTCTAGAGGAAAGAGGTATTTGATTTACTAATGTCTCTGTAAGGATTTACATCACACTTCCCTTACGTTTACACTGCATGTGTTTGTCAGTTTCAGGTATCATCTGTATCTGTTATCTAACATCTTTAAGAGCATGACTACAGTACAATAAGAGTGCATAGAAGAGAGATTTTAAAGTGTTACATTCTTCTAAAATAACTGCTCTGAAATACGGCTTTACAAACACTGGCTAGTTCTAAAGAGGAGGAAAATGTATTATCCTTCAACTATTTGATATCATATCCTAATAGATACCCTAGGAGAGGATGATGGAATAGATCAGTGAACCTCAGTTTCTGTTGATCTGCTGTACTTTTAAACTGGTGGGATGTGTTTCCACAAAGTGAATTGAAATTCATTGATAATTGCTGTACTTCTTTAGTTACCCTTCCTAAAATTCTTAACAGAAGTTTCCAGATTTCGTAAGCCTGTAAATCACACTGCAACCTTGCATCATTGCATAATACCAAGATGTAACGCACAGAGTTAAAGGTTGGCAACCAAAAGTTGCTGTTCCTGTTCCTTTATTTTATAATATAACAAAAAACTTATTTCCAGTTGCTTCACTGACTTTCATCAGAACTAATTTCTGAACTTCACCTTCGAAAAATGTAGGAGAAACACTTCTTCCAGAAAATGTTCTATTCGTGGCAACATGAAACTGGTTTAATCAGTCCACTATCCTGATTTTCTTGCTCTAGATTTGTATAAACCTGAACAATCTGCAGTAGAGCAAGTTTCTAACTGCATCTTGGTGGAAAGTGTGCTTTTATGACCATCCAGGATTAACTGATAAGCTTGCTTATATTGACAACAGATGTGGTGTTTTCACAAACAAGGAAGCAGGACAAAGGGTCTTTCATCAGACACTTAGGGTGACTTTTTTTCCTAAGAACTCTTTCCAACACTTACTTTCCTTTCAAATGTAGAGGTTTAGTAGTCATACACATGCCTGTATTATATAGAGGTGAATTGTTTAAGTATTATGAATACAAAAAAAGCCTTGATGTTGAGACATCCATTTATTTCTTTCGGGGGAAAAAGAAAGTCAAATTACCAAATCAAACTTTATCAAAATTTGCAGATTTTTATATGTGCTGTGGCTCCCCAAGGACCAGAGGTTCAGTTT
This sequence comes from Eurystomus gularis, assembly GCA_013400335.1. NCBI lineage: Eukaryota > Metazoa > Chordata > Aves > Coraciiformes > Coraciidae > Eurystomus > Eurystomus gularis. Next base: position 19,770 of record VZZY01021878.1, read on the forward strand.
CTGGAAATGCTTAAGACATGGGTAGACATATGTTAAAGCTGGTATAAATTACAGCTAGGAAAAGAATACAATGTTCAGGCTATGTATGAAAGAAACAAAATCAACACCTCCTGCATATCTGTTTTCCATAGCCCTCAACATTACAGCACAACATAGGGAAAAACAGAAAAGTAGCATGCTTGTCTATATGGCACTATATGTGGAGAAAGATCTCATGAAGAACTTAATCTAACTCCTGGCATTCATAAAACTTCTGAATCTTCCTATTGCTGTCTTAAAAAATAGCACATTAAGAAACAACAACAACAAAAAGAAGACAAATAAAAAAAAAACAAACCACCAACCAAAAAAACCCAACCCCAAACCCCAAGATGTAGCTCTCAGACTTAAATCTTAATAGTCTTGCCTAAATACAAAAGATTTACACTGGAATAAATGAGAGCAGAATTCAGTCTAATTCTCTTCCTAGTGACAGCTAGATAATTTAAAGTGTCTCAAATGTGCTAAAGAATGGCTCAAAGCCTCATGAAAGGTAGAGTGAATCCGGTGCAGCTAGCTGAAAGGATAATTACCTCCCAAGAAGCCATTGCTTTGCTGTCTTCCTCAGAGTAAACGACAAGTAACTCTGGGCATTAACAAACCAATAAAGATACAAAAGAATCAAACCCCATGAATTCAGACCTGACAAGAGTTGATGACCAAAGAAGTTCAGAAGCAAATCTCTCCCTTGCCCAGGCACACACAGCTTGGTCATGCCAGCAAAGGGACTCAGCAGGAATTCCCATCACTGCAGGCCCTTATGTCCATCCTTACAGCAAAAATGAGGGTTAACCTGTGCACCAAGGCTAGTTGTGGTACAGGAAAGCTGCTTATGAAGTCACCCAGCTGAACTGTGACAAATTCCAAATACTGTTGGTGTTACAGATTATTTGTATTGGAGAAATTAATAAATACCGAGCTGAGCCCCACCTGAAGCTAAGGCATTGCCTGACCTACTCTATTTGTGGAAATCCAAAGTAATTATATAAAATCCTTAAAATCTGCATGAATAAAATTCCTGGTTGGAAAAAGACATCTATATCCAGTTCTTTCAAAGCAAGTTCAGAGATTCATTTCATAATATACCCAAAGCCCTGAATTTCAAGTGTCTCTTTGGATTTGTCAGGACTCTGCAGTTGTTTCTAACGACTGATGTCTACACATACATCAGTGTGTTCTGTTAAAGAAAACTACAGTAAAAAGAACATTGAAGTGAAAAATCAGGATTCAGGAGTTGGGAATTGCAAGGATTAAGGTTGCCCACACAGTTTTTGGTCAGCTCCTTTTTTGTGTGACACTGCATTACGTTGTGCCTTTAAGTCACAACCTCTCTAACAGCAGAGTTCAAGGTTGCCTTAGGGTGAATAAAGCATATCTACTTCAGATATGAAGAATATGGATTTTACTTACTTCTTACTGCCCAGCTTACAACACTAAAATAATAAATAAAAATGAGTAAATTGTTGTTTGATTGCTGAGAGGCAAATTTATTCATTGGGTAATTTTGTTGCCCAGAAGTCATTTCCCACAGCTGATGATATACAGCACATTCTGCACACACACACACAGAGCAATAGCGTAAGTAAAGATTCTCCTTTTTTTAGATTTCTTACCTCTGAGTTGACCAAAGCAGCATCGGTACATGGTCCACTGACAGAGACATTTTGAACAGCACAGCGAGGGTGCACAACAGCGGGGCTGGAGCAGCAGAGTGGAGCTGCATCATGACTCCAGGCAAGTGCGTACGTAACTGGCCAGCTGCAAAGGAAAGCCCAAGTGTACACACAGCTGCACTTCCTGGTTCAGTTGCAGCTATCTGGATTCAGACAGGCTGCTGGGTGAGGCTGTCCTTTAATGACAGTGGGAATTTTCAAAACATGGACTTCCTGGGCTTGAAGTTGGGAGCTGCACATATTTTTAGTCACTTTCATGTTCGTGATTTAAGCAGCTCATAAAACTCTCCGTAGAGTAAGCATAGACAGATTTCTCTAACGTTCTAGTACAGGGGAGAGTAATTAAGTCCAAACTCCTGTCCTACTGTTTTCTGACTCCTTGATAACTGCAGGCTGATAAGAGTTGCTCAGCTTCAAAATGGAGTTTATAGGAAAGTTTTCTGTACTGCACAAAATGTATTCTGCAGAACTTCTATCTTCTTCCCCTGCTACATATTATCATGTCCCCCAGCTTAGCTCTTTCACATGTATTGAGAGCTGGTGTCACACATTTGAGTGTTGACAGGTTTGAAATCTGCAGTAAATCTATCCATTGCAGATTCCAGCAAGAAGGAAGAGAGTGAGAAAATGGTACATTTGGAGTGTATCCACTGAAACATGGAATTGTTCAAGCTATCTTTTGCATGGAGCGATGCTGTCCCAAAAATCAAAAAAATCACAAGCCAGGAGCAAATTATAATAACTTCAGAACTTGACATGACTTCAATATTTCACAAGTCTCATGCAAGATCAAAACAGTCATACAGAATTTCTTCAGACTGGGAAGCAAATTCCTCCAGCACACTTTTTTGCTCCTTCCAAGCACTGTGCTGTTTCTACACCTTGTGACTACATTAGGCAGCAGCACTCCCTCGACACATGTTCTGCACAAGGCATGGATGCCTCTTCACAATCAGAACAAGATATTAGGGATAATACAGAAAAGAAATTGTCAGCTATGTTACAACAATTGTTATAAGGGAAAAATAAGGAAGCACCATGAAAATTGTAAGAGAAGATATAAACAGATGTCAGAAGACAAGCACTTCTAAATCTAAGCACATGTAGCTTGATTAATTAAATCCACTTGACTTAGCTCACAGCATACTATTACAGTACTGTTGTCTAGTATAAGGCAATTTGTTCACCCCTTCATCTGTAATCAGATTTCTGAGACAAAAATAAGAATTCTGAGGGAAGCAATAAAACCATCTACATGTTCCTCTCTTCTCGTTACCTTTACATAACACTGAATTTAACACTTTAATTGCACTTCTTCTTCTTCTCAGAGATATATATTGGAAATCCTTCATCTCCTTTTTCATAAGCCAGTGTTTATTCATTTGTTTGGGGGTGAGTAATACGACAACAATACAGAGCACAAAGACAGGGATAGAACTGGAACACCCTAGGAAGAATTTAGTATGAATTGGAATAGCTCAGTCAACACAAGCAAAATACTTCATAATTCTCTAATTGTTTGCCTTTTCCATGGTATCTTCCAGGATGTGAGTGATTTGGTTTCTCACACAACAGTCCAGAACAGTCTTGCCAGTTTTGTGAGCACCTCCTGCCCACAAAACCAATCAACTGTAAGTCTTCCTGTCTGCTTCTTACAGTTAACCGTCATATAAGAAATGAAGATGAAATGAAGGTCAGCATTATATAAAACAAGAGTGCATGATATGGTTGCCCAAGGATACCAAGGAATGACAGAATTTCCAGCAAAACTTCCAGAACCTGCTAATTTGCATGACAGTTGGCAGTCTCGAGAAATAGTTCTTGACTACTACACTTTATTCCACTAAGCCCATGACTTCTCAGATTGTGATTCCTTTTCATTCTTTAGCTTGTGCACAATGCAGACATACTTGCTCTGCAAAACTAAACATGAAAGCCATATATCTTACTGTTCTTCTAACGTGAGCCAATGAACCTGCTCATTCTAGTGGGTCTCCTCCATTACTAATACAGTTGATAAATACGACCAACACTGCCAGGACTTCTGCATCAGAATAAACCCCCAACAGTCTGATTTGAATGTATGGAAGTAAAGACAAACAAATATATAGTGTTGTACAAACGGGTTGTAACCTGACCGAAACCTCACCAAAATAGCAAATGTTTTAACTGAAAACAAGCTGAATTTTCCTTTTTAATATTTCTCCACAAACCACAGTCTGGGAACAAGTGAAGTAAAGAAAGTTTGAAAAAAATAAATGAGAACCTACTGAGTGGGATTTTAATTTGCCTCTCTCAGTAAATTTGGCTCACAAATGCATCTGCATATATTTTCTTTTTCTTTTTTGTTTCAGTCTTAAAGATATTTTGCCGAATAATATGAAAAAAATATACTTATTGCACAGAGATTTTTCAAAAAGATGGTTTTCTTTCATTTAATTAAAATGAGATGAGATCACACTGGTGATCTCACAGTGAGATGCTGGAGCACATCCAAAGAAGAGCAACAAAGCTGGTGAAAGGTCTAGAACACAAGTCTTATGAAGGGTGGCTGAAGGAACTGGGGTTGTTTAGCTTGGAGAAGAGGAGGATGAGAGGACACCTTATAAGTCTCTACGACTACCTAAAAGGAGGTAAAACAAGCAATAGGACAAAACCAGGGAAGGTTTAGATTGGACATTAGGAAAAAGTTCTTCACAGAAAGGGTTGTCAAGCTCTGGAACAGGCTGCCCAGGGAAGTGGTGGAGTCACCATCCCTGAAGGTATTTGAAAGACTTGTAGACGTGGTGCTTAGGGACATGGCTTAGTGGTGGGCATGGCAGTGTTAGGTTAATGGTTAGACTCAAATGATCTTAATGAGTCTATGATTCCAAAAATCTCCCAACACTACATGGCATTGAAATCAAGGGACTAATAGCTTTTCACATTTGTTTGAACTATTTCCTTAATGTTTACTTAAATCATCCTTCTGGGGTTGTAAAGTACATTTTTTTAAAGAAAGGCAACAAATGTATAAAGAGGTAGGTTACTATCTCTATGATTCCTGTTTTCTTTCTTGCCTTTCAACCCATAATTTTCTTCAAAAATCCTTTTACACTCTGGAAGAAGCCCAATCTTAGCAGTCATTCCTATCTTAAGGCTCAGATCCTAGAAAACACGCAAGCCAATTGGAATGCTCATGTTGTACAATTCTACAATTAGTTCAGTACTGAACTAAAATCCAGAATCTGAATTTAATAGTAAAAATCAATGGAAAGACTCCACTGATGTTAGAATGCACGGGTCAGCCAGGTTCATATTCCATTGAGAGTATCAATCCAGTTTCCAGTTGTTTGCAGCCAAATATATGCTTATTTCTGTTTGTAAGTGCCACCGCTTTCTCCTAGACAGTTTTACTTGTCAGAGAAAAAGGCTTTGTCCTGGGTCAAAAACACATCTAGAATAGAGGTTTCAAGCAGAACTTTGCAGCTCATATTTTTCTCTGTAACTACAACCAAACAAAAATACAACCAAATAAGTTAATGGAGAAGACTGACTTCTACTTTAAATAACACTCCTCAAAAAAATAAGCATGTTACAAACAGTCTACATTGTGTATTTCAAATTACAAGTCTGATTTACAATAATTTCAAGATCTTGGATACAATAGTTACATGCTGGCAGTTCCAGTATGACCATCAAGATGAGCTATAAAAAGTAAAGCTATTCTTTTTCACAAATGTTTGCAAAGCAGCTATATTGGGAAAAGCATATCAATTCTGTTATTCTGTAGAAATTTAGAGCTTGTAGGGTTTTCTGCCTTATATGCTTAAGACAAGAGAAAAACCCACAATGTTTAGAGTATTATTTTTTCTAATTAAAAGGTGACAAAGCTTTAGCTAAATTCTCCCAAGAGGAATATTACACTACAGACAGAATGTTCCAAGCAACACAGGCATACCCAGAAAGACAGCCATTGCTCTAAAAATATAGGATTTACAAAGCTGATTAACAGCATTTTACTTCTTAAATAATGAGGTTACAAAACATGAAATGCAGTTATATTGACTAGTCAATATCAAATTATTTTATCCTCAGAAGTTTATTTTGATCTGTGTAATACAATTAAGGTATTGATAAAAAAGTACATTTCTTTTAAACCCAGGAAATTGTATTAATCAATAATTCAGTTAACTTATTTAACTTCAGTTAACTTTGCCTCAGAGTTATGTTTTTGTACCAGTAGGAATAAGCGTAGCTCTTAAAAATTAATTCACATTAGCCTGATTGTCACTCCTATGCAAAAATGACGTCATCGCTGGAAACTGAGCAAAGTATTTTTTTGCCCAGATATGCTTACGTTTTATTCTGTGAATAAATGCCGCTTCATAAGCCTGAAAGGAAAAAAAAATCCAAATCTTATTAAATACACGTAAAATATCTAGCAATCTACATGCTGCTTCATATTTTAGATAGTATAAATAGTGACCCTTCAATAAACTAAGTCAGATAATTTACTTTTATATGACACATAACATTTTGTAGTTCTATACTGCTACCTTATGGTCCAATAGTAAAAAAGTACAAACTACTCCTTGTGAATTATCAGTTACCTTTTAAAAACAGAAAACAATCTGACCTTTTTTTATGTATTCAAGATAAAAGTTATTTATTTCTTTTCACTTAAGAACTTTTGTACTCTACCTTTGAAACTTAAAAGGCAATGCTTAAATATCAACATTTGCAAGGTGATGACCGTAAAAAACTTCCTTGATAAGAATCTGAGTGATTATTTACAAATAATCATGGCAGCAAGCATTTTGCAGCATTTCAGTCGGCCTTTGCACTCAGTGGTGACATTTTCCTAAATTTCTAGTGATTAGTAGTAGTTCAGGTGATGTAATAAATAACCAGAATATTTCATTGAAAAAACACTTTGCTATTGCTATAGTCCTTATTATGAATAATTGCTATTCAATAAAGTGCCTTTTTTATTATTACTTCAGTGAATGAGAAATACTGATTCAACTTACAACATTCCAACTTTGCCTCATTTTCCTTGTTTCGCAATTTTTTTTTTAATAAGGCTTTAGCCATTACCAGTGAAGAAAGGTGACTCCTCACTATAGTTGGTCCACTTCTATTTTTGTAGCAAGAGCTAAGTGAAAATACCTCATGACTTTTAGGTAGGTGTGCATACCTTAGCTGTTGCTTTTCTGGCCTAACTCCCACCTCCACTGAAGCTCTGGACCCAATCAAGTTTATGACACCTCTGTGACTATGACATCCAGACGTATGAAGTTAAACCAGACAAGGGCATAATCAGAATCTTTGCCTGCCATAATGCTAGTAATATAAATTTATGGATGCAGAGAAGTATTGCCAGTTTCAGATTGCCTGAACAGCCTTGTTGACTAAAAATGAGACAGAGAAGACAGTAAAGGAATTTCCAGACTGACATTGATTTTACCTTCTAGAGCTAATGCTCACATAAACATGTGTCTGCTTGAAGACACAAGTTGGGCACACATACAAAAACCAGAATGGATGGCAGAATTGCCTTCACCTTTAGAATTCCCTGACTGATTTATTTTGTCTCCAAAGGAAACCTTTCATTAAGGGAACAATTCATTTGCTCTGTCAGTTTAGTTATCACATGCTCTTGAAGACTTCCAAAAAAGAAGAATGATGAGTAACTGCTGAAGTTGTATTTGTGAGGCACAAACATTGTGTTGTAAATTGAATTAAGAACATCCTGAACAAAAGGCCACTGCACAATGACCTCAGATCACTACCTACATAAATCTAGAGGTGAAAGGCTTCATAATCCATTACTAATTGCAGGACAAACACAGGATTCTCTTGTGCCTTAGAAAACTAAATACCGTATGATGCCCAGTGGAGTGAGATATTTACTGGATTACCATGTTTAGATATGGAATTTAGGGAGAGTGGTGTAAAAATACATAGTTTCAGTGATGACTTAAATTCTTAAGCTTTTTAACTCACAACAACAATTATGTTTTTATTGCTTAATTGCAAACTATAAGATTACATTGTCAGGGGTACTTGAATGACATCTATCTAAATTGAGACAAATTTTATTATGACAAGCCATTAAGTTCTAAACATCATTCTGTTATTTGATGAGAAATTCATAAAGCCAGAAACTAATGAAGCCAGATCATGTGCAAGAGCACAGGCACACACAGTTGTCATAGTATCTAGGGTTAGTCTTTAGTATGTTTTTCATCCAGGGCAGTTCTTGTCTGATCTCAGCTGAGGGAAGAGCATAGGCATGGCATTCTCAGTGGGCAGCATGGAGGAGGCCACTTAGCTTCTTGCATTTCAGGAGGGAGAATCAGGGCAAGACAGAGTTCAGCTACAGGGACATGAGTTGCACATGACAGCTACCCTCTGGACTAGTGTCTATTTTATTTAATAGTACAGATGCAATCATTTAAATAGTCCCAATGGGCCAATTTAAACTTGGATGAGTGTGAGAAGTAAATTTGGCCAAACAGTAGTCACAAAATTCTATTAAAAAAATAACATAAAGATGGTAAAAAATTAAGCTGAAGTTTTACCGTCTGAAGGTTACACAGCTTAAGATGTTCATCTGCCTCATCTTTAGTGAGGAGAATAGTGTTCCATGGAGACCACTCATGCCACTTATCCCATCTGACCATAACCAAATCACAGAGGTCACTGTAGGCACTGACAGCTGACTGACAGCCCCATATAGTCTCAATCATGTAGTGCAGATCTTGAAGCTGAAATAGAAAACTGGGTTAAGAAGGAAGTAGTTTCTTTCATTCTACAGCAAAAGAATTACATACAAATCCAAATAAAGCTCTGAGTAAAAACTTACTTTTTCTATGCATATGTCATATAATCACTTTGTTAAAGAACCCTCTATGTCTAGACAGACATATCCATCTTCCCTTAGCATGGTATGGCAACTGTAAACTGTGGGGTTTTTGTATCATCTCTGAAATACTACGTTCTTACTTTGATTGTCTCTGCCAGTCATATCTTCTGTTGACATTCTCACTGCTTAACTGCTCTTACAAAACTTCTTAAATCTCATGCTTTTTTCTCATATAGCATGCTTAAGCCTGTTCAGACCTTTTTAGTCAATAACAATAATCCATCTCTGTCATTACTGAGATGACTTCCCCATTTCATTCTTGGATTTGCGATTAATGTTATTTGATAAATGAGTCATTATACTATTAAGTTACTTGAAGTTTACATAAGAATAATCTGGCTTGGAAAATGTGAGAAATTAGGACAAGAAAAACTCGTCTGTGACAGACCCCAAATCACTGCCTGCTTTGCTTTCTTTCCCTCACTCTGCTGTTGACATATGGAGTTTATTGTGCTCATGACACTGTTGCTCATTTTAACAAATGAGATTATAAAATCAGATAGCTACACTACAATATTAAAAAAATAATAGGTCTGTTTTTAAAGGTTCTCCAGTACAGAAAGGCCTTTAAGTGTGCTTCTGACCTATGTCTTAGGTTAATTTACATCAGTCTTCATTTTTTTAATTTACTAGCCATCTGAAATCACTACTAAATCTTGATAAATACAGCCTCTTGAATGAAAGAAAAAAGAAAATTGGGATGGCAGTTACCACTGAACTTTGGCAAGTTTTTCTGTCACTCTCCATTAATTCTTCTCTGTATTATTCATGGTAAAATATTAAAGATTTTTATCCACGGGAGTCTGTAAAGAACAGACTTTTAAATAGGTTTTCCTCCAAGCTAGCCATTTGAAGAAGTCTCATGTTGCTTATTAATTCCTGATATAGGATGAATGAAACTATACCAACACAGTGCTTTAGTGAAATGTAGCCTCATGTATTCTCATCTATCGTTCTTCCAAAATCCAGGAGCCCATGTAAATTCTTGCCAGGGAAAACGTAAGATAAAAGTTGGGCTTAGAACCTCCACTGGTAATAAATCTGTGCCTACTGATTCCAAGAACATAGGACTGGTCCTACATCTGGTCTTAAATCTGGTCCTACAGGCCCTTCTTTATTAGGTTTCACTAATTGGCTTCTGTTTTCAGTATTTCCTTTTTACAAAATTTCAAATAACTTCTGTATCTTCTTCTTAGAAGCTGGAAATGTGTGAACAGACATATTAGCAAGTACTACTATTTTTGTACTAAGCTACACATCTCATAAGTTACCACAACTTGCAAAAATGTATACTGAGGCATATAAGGGTCCATGTAAAACAGATCTATAATTTGACTCTCCCTTTTTCCTGATTTACAGATGGGTTCTTCTTTTCTGCCTGACAAACAGGCCAAAGCTTGTTCTATATTAAAATTTCTCAGTTTTCGGGGAAGACATTAAAGATACTTCTGTACTTCCTAGAGGTAGGCATGCATTTTGTTTTGTGCTCTTGAGACACAGAAACAGCTTTCGAATACTGTCATCTGACAGGTTGGGAGCAAGTATCATTTCAATGCTCAGCAGGTGAGACCAGGTAACAAGGGCAGGCAGCAAACAGATTAAGGAGTTAAGTGTATTTGTACCTTCAAATGAATACAATATTGCCATTACGATTTTGCTCATCAAGAAAAATTCAAAGCCATAGTATATACCATTGATTCTAAGGAGCATGGCACAGTTAAACCTTTGAAAGAGTAAAAGGCAGCCTCAGGACATATTTTCTGAACTAGTTCATTTGATATGAAGTAGCTGCAGTAAGTGGAACTTACTGGAGCTACCATCACTCTCACCAGCTGCCTTTTGCTTTTTAAACCTAAGCGGCACTCATATAGGCCAACCCAAACAGCTGGAACCAGCATGCATGAGATCAGAAGAAAAAATCTTTTCTCTTATCACAAAAGTCTTGTATCTCTCCACAGATAATACAATCAGAGCCAGTAATGGTACGGCACTGGGCAGTGAATGAAGCTGTCAAAGCTGCTGCAAAAGAATTTTAGTTGTCCCCATGTCATTTCTAGATGCCTCAAAGCTGTTTTCTAGATACAAGTGCAGAAGGGACAGTTGTTGGGAAGGGAAAAAAAGCAAGTAGCTCAGAAAAAAAGTTAATAATTTAAGGAAATATTAGGAAAAACTCAAGGAAATTAGTGATTCAACATACAAACCTCAATTGTTTAGATATTTACAGCTCTGAAGAAAAGACGCTCATTTGGATGAAAATGACACAATACCTAGAGATGTTGCAGTGGTGCAACCACAAACAGAACTGCAAGTGAGGGCTTTTGGTGTCAGTAGTTAAGAAGCTGTATAAACAAAGCCATTGGCTTCCATTATTAGCAGTGCTCTTTTAGACAGTACCTGAACTAAGAAAACAATTTGAGCATCATCCTGATAATCAGATTCAGACTTCCTGAGATTTTCTAGTATAAGTCTGTACTTCAAAAACGCTTCTCGTTGCTGAGCCTCATTACTGAGCTTGCAACACAAATGACATCTGCCAATCGTGCGGGAATTAGCAGGAACAGGAAACTCAGAAGATGGTAAGTAATTTCCACAATGACAACAGTTAACATTTTTATACAGCTTTAAGGGATCTGGTGGAACCTAAAAAATAGACAGATTAAAAAAAGTTAATTTACCACAAATATCTTTGTATTACTTGTGTGTCACCCTAACTCTGCTGGAATACATTTTACTTATATTCATGCAAGTACTCTAATATGCAAAAGCTAGTAATATTTATTTTTAAATAGCCAATGGAGTGTTTGGTTTTCTTTCACAGAGGACCAAAAGCCATTGTATTTTCTTACTGTACTTGTTAAGATCAGTTATATAAAATCAGTCAATTCATTTTAAAGCTATATGAAGATTCTAAACATTATGCTCCAGTGCTCTTGCTAGTGCTTTTATGTATGCAGACTGTCAGCCATTCTGTAAAGATGACGACACAGAGAAAATAGAAATGAATTCTTCTGCATTTCATTTTTATATGAAATCTGCTCTTCATGCCAGATATAAAACCCTGAGATTATGGACATATTAATATTTTGTCATAAGAATATAAAATCAGAGCCACACATCCAAAAACAATATAGTGGAAGATAGTAAACTGAACTTGCTAATGAACTCCTCATCCTCACATTGCTTCATGGGTTCTAGAAAGAATATAAGGTAGTCTGTGCAGAGGGCCCAGGCCTGTAAATGGGTAGTTTGAGTAGTCTGATAATCCAGCTACCCATTGTGGTTATCCACCTTTTTTTGAAAGTACCCTAAGGATTGGGTGACTTTGACCATCTGTTGATGAACTGCTATATTTTTTATGCTACAAAAGGTTATAAGATTCAAATACAAATATAGGTACAGCTTAGGCTTCAACTCAAGGTACAGTTAACCAAAAGCTACAGAAGACAAAGATCTCCCATTTCCAGTCTCTGCTATGACACATCTAGTAACCCTATTCATAAACCTAGTGTAAAATAACTGTTAGTTGGTTCTAAATTTGACTAACATTTACTGACAGATCCTCTACTCCTGAGATACCAACAAGCACTGTAAGAGGAATCTTCTTCTGACAGATGCAGAAGACATGTTGCTGCCTAAAGCAGCAACATATGATAGCGAATCATATTTTCAATTGTAATCTGTAACCAGAAAATAAAAACAAATCACACAACTTGAGAGGTGTCTACCACTTTCTCCACTTCCTAGATGTATCTTCTCACAAAGTAGCAACTGCAGGTAACAGCTCTTGCTGAGGTGCAAGCTCATTAGACATTGCTTTGACAATGGCAATGTTAGTCCTTTCTGGATGCATGGGATGCTGACTCTTGTCCAGTGGAAAAAACATGTTTGCTTTCTCTAGTGGTTCCCCACTTTCTATTACATTTTACTTTTACCATCCCATATGATCTACCATTTATAATTCTCAGATTTTTTTATTTCATACACAGAATTCCTGGGTTGTCTCAGTGCTACCAGCCACTTGTCAAGTTCTTAAATATGTCTACGCCCTGTGCTTCCTATATGACTATATAAGCTTATTTGTGTGAAGCCTGTGTACTTGCTACATTGTACTTCTTAAGGAATGCCACCAGTAATTCTACAGCAAAATGTAAAATATAAAAGCTTTCATTGATTTCCATTCCCCTTCTCCACCATCCTTAGTTTGATGGCCACTATGTCAGACCGCAAAATAGGAATAATACCTTAAGTATCCTAGCAACTTCAGGGTTAAACTTTGGAGTTTTAATATATTGAAGAAATAATGTACAAATTCTTTTCCTCAGTCCTTCTAAGTTGCATTCTTTCACCTCTCTTGACATAAGATCAACTTCCCTGTCAACTAATTCCACTATTTCCTGTGTTAATTTGCATTCATGCTCCTGAAAGAAAACACAAAGAAAAAGAATAACAAACTCCACAACAATAAGGAAGCAAACAAAATAATTCCAGTGTAGATATGAAAACAAACTATGGATTCTATGCCAGTCATCATTCATACCTCTGTATGTTCATGTAAGAACATGTTCACAGAAGAAACTCTTACTGTCTTAGGAAAACCACCTCCAAGAAAACTAATGTAAAGAACTACAAAACTGAGAATGCTTATAGAGTCTGCTTTAAGGGGCCTGTATATCTACACCAAAACTGTGAGGAACTGTAAACCTGGAGACATTAAAAAATGCTAAGTAGAGGGACACAACATATGCAAAATTTTCAGTTGCCATAAGCCCCAAGAAATTATCTCCCTAAGAAGCCTTACCTGGCTATGCAACAGGAGGTGTAATGTGCATACACAGTAGATGGTTAAAAAAAAAAACAAAAAAACCCCAACAATACAAAAATAAAATAAAAAAACCACACCACACAAAGGGCCACAGAGGACTTTATATGTCCACAGAGTATGCCTGGAAATTAGTCATTTCAGTATTTCAGATGCTGAGCAGGAGATTCTTCAGGGAGAGATAAGACATGAATGAGTTCAATGTTTTCTCACCTAATATAGAGTGCTAATTTACAGAAATTCTAGAACTTATTCACTACAGCAATATTGACTTGTATTAAGAGGAGCAGGAGTTCATAAACCAGCAGTGCTTCCAATGCTACACTGGCTTTAGATCAAATTCTGGTACTACCAAAGGAAACAGCAAGATGTTAGTTTGTTTTGATAAGACCTGGAAGCAGCATTCTATTCTAGCTTGATGTCATCAGTATCATCCTGAAAGTACCTTGAAACTCATATTATTCTTTTTGTACATGAAAAAAATAAATAAATAAAACAAATATGAAAGACTAAAAGAAATGCAGCCAGCTTCTTATTCACTGAGAAAACTGGCAACAACAGTGAGTGTGAGGAGCAAGGGGAAAAACAAAACAAAACCCACTCATAAATCTGGTAACCCAAAGCAACAGAGAGATAATGTTCTAAACAGACATTTCAAAGAACTGAGTTAAAAAACAAAAAAGCCATAGCCACTTAAATCTCTGTCATGGTTTTCATCAAGTTGTTATAAATATTAACCCAAACTTTGTACCAAAATTGTATTATGTATTAATATTTTTTAAAGTCTAAAACCATGAGGTTAAAATTCTAACACAACTTGAAGAAAAACATGCACATCACAAAGTGACACATGAATTTACAGTAGATCTTGAATGTAAATTTCACTCTCATGCCAAGTGGTACAATAGGCTTTCTCTTGCTGCCAGCTGATCATCCTGGCACCTGTCTGCCAGAAGCAGCATTGCTTACGTGTCAACATAATTAAGTGACTGTATCTTTGGGAAGTACAGCTTCAAGCTAAATGTAAATAGAAAAATAAAACATACCTTCACTGTACTTTTGAGTGTTAAGAGCACGTCTATTCTCTCATTTCTTGGAATGTCATTCATGCTAATGCTGCGGTAGATTTCAAATAGTTCTCTGGCCCGGAGCGTGTACTGCGTATCCATTTCGGTGATTTTTCCATCGTATGCTTTCCATCTCTTGGGTTGTGCACACTTCAGAAACAATTTGTACAACTCTGAGCCATTATAATCTGGTCAGTAGCTGAACAAGTGCATTACATTACATCAAGTTTCAACAGAGGAAAAAGGGACTTAACATTAATGCTTGACTAATACAAAAGGTAGATTCTATTGTCCGTATTTATACAGTACCTCTTCCACCAAGGCAAACTTTGTTTAAAGTTGCAGGGCATGAAAATTTTGCCTTACAGTATATTAAAAGTAAACAATATACTCCTACAGGGATATGCTCTATTTCTTTGAAGCAAATTTACTGACAGTAGCATTAGAATACATCTGCTCTGTATTTCATCTTGCAGTTGTAAATCCCTCTAAACTATCAGTAAAAATCAATGGGATCGTTGACTGTGTAAAGATTGCAAATTTAAGGCCTTTGAGTCTACTGCAGTACAAAATATCGCCAGGGAACTGTTCTATTTATGCTAGCTATACAGACAGGTAGAAGGCACAGACTTTGTTAAAGCTGACTAATGCAAAGTATGAGCTTATTGGTTAAGCTTATTGGATACTTCACCCAGCTTCTTGTTTGCTAGCTTAACCACATATGATATGCTTGCTACTTCAGTTGTCTCTTTGCACATTTTTAGCTTTCTATAGACAGTGAGAAGTTACGTGGTGTCAGCTGCCCCACTCGGTTTGAAAAATCAAACCATTCTCCTCTTTCAAGAAGACAGGTTTTGGTTGCAAACCTCACTGTTGCATATTGAGGTAAGTATCTAAATCCAATAGAAAGGTAGTATTCAAAACCCCGTCTCCATCATTAACTGAGTCCACCCCTTTCCTTAATTGAGACAGCTATTTGGAACATCAGTCTGTGTATTAATTATTCTCTTTCACTGTATTTGGAACTTGATTTTCACAGACATTTGTGAACTTCACTTGGCAGTCTCAGTGTGAGTTAACTACAGCAGCTGTTGTAACTCTCAGTGAGTTAACTTCACACAGCATTCACATGCCTAGTTGTTTTCTGGATATGACCCCAGCACTGACATAATCATTATTTTGACCAAATACACAAGCTTGCTATGGTGATAAGTCATAAAAAAACCAAGAATATTAGATAGTTAGAACAAATGTGATTAGGCACCACCACAATCAAAACAGAGCTTTCATTACTTTTAAATAAATAAATCATAAAGTTAGGTAAGGAAAAGAAAGGCAAAATAATTGAAAAAAGGATTTAACACTGAATAACTGACATTTAATTACATTATCAGTGGGGGTGGAACCCTAACTAAAGGAGGCATTGTTAATCAGAGGCCATAAATCAAAGCCAAAACTGATTAAGAAATGCAATAGCAAAACCAGACATTAGTAAAAAATAAAAGTCTTAATTCCTTATTGAAATTTTTGAACTTCAGCAAAATTAGAAAGAGGCAATTTTCTCTGTCATAAAAAGGGAGCATTCTACTTTAACTTCATGATTTTGTTTCACTATCATTGGACAGTGTTAGAAATTCTAAAATAATAACTCCAGAACCCAAGCAAACAACAAATAAAAACCCCTACCAACTTAGAAGCTATATCATGCTGTAACTCCTTTGTATGGCAGACTGGCAAAAATCACTTTTCCACAGAGTAGTTAATTCAGTACATACATTTGATCCTGTTCAATGAAATGACTTGTAAGACAGAAAGGTCATTTGCTTATGCTAGGGAGAGTCAACAGGCAGAGTTTATCCTATGAAGTGGTTATTAAAACTAGGTTCTTCTGATAAATTTGCAACAACTCATACATGAGCCAGCAGTCTTGGTATTCTGCTCTGCAAGTGGCCTTTAACACAGACCAACTGTATTATGATAATGTCTAAATTATTCACAGCAAGATATCATATCTGTAACTTCCGTAATTTTTCTTACTGCCTCATCGTAACTGAGTATTATATAAAATAATTTTAAAATAAAGAAATTATGGATCTTTTTACTGAAAAAAATGCAGAGTTCTCATCAATATGAAGATTTCCAATATTTCAGAAATAATCACAAGTTATATTTCAGGACTATTTTCATGTGTTCAAGATTTATGCAAGAAAACAAAAACGCTGGGATTTTTTGCCAGCTTTTTCTTGCTTTTTAGTCTGTTGGCAGTGCTGTGGAATTTACAATAGTCCTGTTATCTGTATTACTTCAGGGAGCAAGACTACTATAACTGCACTCTGCATGAAAGTAGAAAAAAGCACCTGTCTATCATACATACACATCTGAGATTTACCATAGACAAAGGTCGTTAACCATCTTAAGGATGCACTGATGATCTCAATCAGTCACAGAGCTAAGAAATTCTCAGCTTGGAAAAAGAAATTTACTGAATTGTATTCACAAAACCAACTAGATAATGTGGATATTTCTAACATTAGCATTCACTTGGGCAGGTAGTTTGCAGATGTCTTTTTTGTTCCTGTACTTTCATATTCTTTATTTTCTAATTATGTCACTGACCTTATCCAGAAAGCGCAGTATTGCTTTTTGTTGATTCTCCTCATCTGCATTTAGTTTGTGTCTCCCAATGGAAGCAATCATCTGCACCTCATGTTCCAGAAGTCCACAAAGTGCTGCCTTTCTCTCAGCTCCAGTAAGAGTTCTGTTAATCCGTTCAGTCTCCTCCTGTTTCCACACTACAGATACAAATATTCTGGATTTTTTTTTTTAGAAGATGCTTTCCAGTGAAACTTCTACTTTCATATTTAAGAAATAACATAATTAGTTTTCAATATTCATTAAAAGCCAGTTTCTATGTTAGGGACTTGATTGTTACACATATTTTCAATACACGCAAACTGGCCCAGAAAAGAATGTAAATTATACAGATGTTCTGTGAGAGTAGGTGTGCGTATATCAATTCTGAACTGGCAACTCATACTCCAAACTCAAAGATGGCTTAGGAGTAAAAGGAGCTCTATGTGTGAAAAAGAATTTAGCTCATGGGGAAATGTGTGATTAAATGATTTCTTCACGATTTTGCATCTAAAATAACTGAGACTCAAACAGCTCCAAAAGGTATGAGCAATAGAAACTTTTTAAACAATTGCTCATCAAAGTCACAAGAAAAAATACCATGGAGATCATCTCAACAGATTAAGGATGGCATTTTACTATGGCACCACTAGTACTCAGTGCTGAGAATATTACTGTTTCTCCCTGCATAAATGAGTGAAACCTAAAGAAGGCTGAAGTTCTCCAAAAGTGAGATAAAACTTGACTGACAGTCACGCGCTCCAGGTCTTACACTGAATATTTGAGTGATATCATCTTTTGCCATCTAAGGTAGATGAATGTACCTTAATAATTAAGAGAGTTATTGCTTTGCTCTCCCTTTCTTCTTCTACAACAGAACCCTTGAAGTGGAAGTGGCATGGAAACCACAAGGTAGTAATGCCAGCAGCACGTGAATCAGTACGCGCTGTATAAGAATCTGGCCTTCTGACTCTGAGGGTCAAATCACCAAACCACAGGTACCTGCTGCAGTTATTATAATGACAGAAACATATAGATGTATGCATCTATCATGGTCTATTTTGTAGTAACCATTTCTTGACTATAAGTGCTGATACAGATTACATGCCCTTAGAGAAACCTGTTAGTAAATTCAAATTGTGTTTACTGAATAGTGTTTTCTTTTGCATACATT
Source organism: Eurystomus gularis (assembly GCA_013400335.1). NCBI lineage: Eukaryota > Metazoa > Chordata > Aves > Coraciiformes > Coraciidae > Eurystomus > Eurystomus gularis. The sequence continues at coordinate 38,083 of VZZY01021878.1, forward strand.
GTAACAATTCTCAGCTTTTCTGAAGCTGCTATTACGTTTCAAATGTATCTGGCGTTTTGTAGGGAATTTTATAAGATCCAGCACTTCAACATTCCTGAATAATATCTCAAAGTATTGGTATTTTTCCAGAACAGTTATGCAAAAGCAAAACCCAACATAAAGAACAACAATCCAATAAATGATGCACACTTACTGAAAAAAAACCATAATGTCTTATATCAGTTAAGAATAGAGACAGGAGACAGGAATGGAGGAATTTTTGTTTTCTGCCTGTGGCTCTCTTATCTACAATACCTTATGTTTTCCATTTAAAAATATTTCAATCCACTTCCTTAAGGCTCTCCAAGCTTTGGTATTAATATGACAGCTGTTTGACAAGTTTTGAGTACCCAAAGATATATTATTAAATAACACCATTCCAGCAAACAAAAGCACTGTATAGAATTAATTTACATGAAGCTTTATATGCCTGAAGGGGGCAGCAACTTCAAAGGTAGAGCTAATAAACACAGCAAGCACTTTTGTACTTGCAGAAATGAAGAAGCTGTCAGTTATCATCAATACTTACCTCTCAAGTAACCACATACATGCAATCAAGTTAAAAAAAAATTCCTCTTAGATTATCTGTCCTACAGACAGAGATTTTACTCATTACCATTTTTATTCCAGTTTTTATGAAACGAAGTAGTTCGTGCTTTTCAAATAAATAATCAATGTCTTTATATGCGGACACACTGAATATATAGATACATCTCATTTGCACTATACAGTCAACAGGTAGGTTTCTGTACCAAAAATAATTGCTTGTACTGGCTGACCCTGTAACAGTATCCCCTGTTGTGATCAGCTTCAATAACCTTCAGAGACCTCTGGAGGACAATAGTCTCATTCTATTACTGTCACAATGATTTAGCTTGTGCAGACTGTTGACACTCCAAGAATGTAAAACTAGTTTCAGATCCAGGTAGAAAAAAACCCACAACTTCCTAGAACCGCTAAGCTCTATTAAAATAAAGAGCATGACTGCAAGTCTCCATGTAGAGAAGCAACTAGTCAACAACAGTAAACAAAAACAAACCCAAAAGATTGATACTAGACCATTATTTTTAACAAAATGTTAAATACTGCAGTTTATTCCATTCTAATTTTGAAGTGGTGTGTGCTCTTTTAGGTTGACTAGATATTAAATTCCTCCACATGAAAAGCTGGAAGTTTTATTTATTATTTGTAAATGACATTAAATTAAGCAAAGTGACACTTCTATAATAATAAATTTAAAATCTAAAAATACTGTGAATATCAGCATTCATTCAGAACTTTAACTCAGCCTTGTTGTTTCTATTGCGAATAAGACTCATCACACTTTTTTTTTTTTTAAAGTGGGCCCTACACTTGATACCACATTAGTTAGGAAACAGTTTTTTAAAAGGAAATATTTCAGGAAATCAGGTACCAAATAGCAGCACTTGCCATATGTGGAGAGGGAAAAAAAAAAAATAAAAAATTGAGTACCTTAGCTTTTGATTACCTAGTCAGACACACCTTTAAAAGGGCTTGATTCTTCTTAAGTGAAAAGCTATCTATGAAGAAAAAGGCAGGCAGTGGAAACAGCCCCTAACAAACCACACATCTCATGAAGATACCATTCCCAAAATTCTAAAGACCAGTATTTGTCAAACCCTGTAATATTCAGAAGTCATTTATACATTCACAAGCGATTTGTTCAATGCCAAAGTATAACAGTATTAAAAGATCAGCACGTAACTTCGGAAATCTTGAATCATGATCCTAAGCTCTATGAATAACACACTCTACCAAATTTATGCTCAGCTTACCATGGAAGAAATAGCTGGGATAGTTTAAGGTAGGTCAGGTGGCTTTGTAATGAAGCAGGTAATCCATTAGGCCTGCTCTGCTACAGGGCCAGTAACGTCCAAACTGCTGACGAGTTATACCGTAAGCAAGCACCGGAGCCTTACATAACATATATGTTGTTACAAGTCATAACGCAAGCACCTTGCTTAAAGGGAGACTTTTTAAAAAGAATTCTTGCAGTTTCATTATATGCTGTTACAGCTTTCTATTGTTTTTGTTTTTCCAAAAGGACATACTCTAGGTTTTTTGTTACATTGACAACATTATTCTCCTCTAAGTTATGTCAATTATCTGCAGTATTTCCGTTATTTTTCCAGGAAAGTTTAGAGGTGCTTGCCTATATTAGACATCCTCCTTTCCAACAGGAAAAGTAAATCTTTCAGGATGTCCTGTAGGATAGATTTTTTTTAAATTTTGACCACAGAGTTTTGTGAAACATGTAATAAATTAGAAAGGAGAAAAAACTGGAGAAGTAGTCTAGGACAAAAGGAATAACCTCAATTATATATTGTAAAATCTGGGCAAAAATTCAATCCATTATATTAAAAAATGTCTGTATTAAGTGATGAATGATGGATCTCAATAGTAATTTCTTCATGGTATCATTTTCAGCATCCTAAATGTAGAGTAAAAAGATTAAAGTAACTGATCCAAAAAACAGTTCTGGTTCCTCAGGCTGATCCTAACATTAGGGATCACAAAAAAAAAAAATATTCTAAATAGCATTATTCTACAAGCTGATTAGTTCCTAAAAAGATGTGCTGGTTATGGCTGGGATAAAGTTAATTTTTTTCATAGTAGCTTATATGGGGCTATTTTTGGATTTGTGATTAAAATAGTGTTGATAATATAGGAATGTTTTAGTTATTGCTTAACGACAGTGTCAAAGCCTTTTCTGCTTCTAGGAATGTATTAAAGTCAAATAATTCTTTAAAAATGGAAGAAACCCCACTGTAAGTAAAAAAAACTCAAGGAACTATCTATAGAAACATGTCAAAACCAGTAGAGTTTGTTTTAAACAAACTACTCTTTTGCTGACTTAAGAGTATTCCTATAAGAAAAAACTTACATTCTAAAGCCTGGTACAGTAGCTCAAAGTCTTCTTTTGTTTTAGGGTTCAGTCTTCGTTCATGCTCCCTTCTCAGTTTTTCTTCTTTCTCTTTTTTTCTCCGTAAATCTTCTTGTGCCTCCCATGCCAGCCTTAATCTCTTTTCCTCCATCAGATTCTGTACTACATTTCTAGCATGCCAACGACGGAAATATGTCTGTATTACTATTACCTACATGTGATACAATACCAAAGAACCATTAATTTTAAATAACACTGTTTGGTTTTTTTTCTAATGTGGCATCTACTACCTCTCTGGGCAACCTGTGCCCGTGTTTCATCACCCTCATTGCAAAAAAATTCTTCTTTAGTATTTCTAAAGAGGTCATGAGAATGCCATAGGGACAACCCTATTTTAATCCCTCTCTATATATCCACTCTATAAGGAAGCTTAACCGTCACTGTAAAACAGAAACCAGCAAACTCACAATTCTTAATATTTAAGAAAGCATGAGGTCTCAAATATCATTAAAATCTCAAATATTGTAAATGAGCAGACAAGCTCCTCCTGCATCTGAACGACTACAAAACATGATATTAAGCAGGCACTTTGTAGTTCACTGCTAAATACGCTCTTTGAACACTCTGAACTCTTATTACATATCCAGATAACCTTTATAATACTTTGCTTTACAGATACAGTTTCAAACAGATAAGAACTTACTGCTTCAAGTCTACGCTTATGGTATTCTTCTGCTGTAAGATACTTTCCAGGACTTATTAGTTTGTCAGTCATGTTTGACACATACAGGCCAATTTTAGTCATCTGTGTTGATGTTGTATTTCTTGTTTGTTGTGGCTTATTTTTTTCAAAAACTGTCTGGGGAAAAAATACATGTCAGATTATAACAAAATACACAAAGATTTTATTTCCTCATTACTATAAGTGGCAAAATTAGCTATTTATAACAAAAATCACACAACTAATGGTATTAATCCACTAAACACTTTCAACTGCACACTTATTTCTGGCCTACTTCGTCATTCCTATTGGAAATAATTGGGTCAACATTCTATCCTGTTTGGCAAAAACAACATTCTAAAAAGATAGTACAAAGGCATTACCTGTGTTTCCCTACAAAATAACTCAATTCCTTTGTCAGGTCGTTTTTTGGGTATCGTCTGTGATCCTGCATTATGAAATTCCACTCCTGTTTTCCTGTTCTTAAATCCACCCAGAAATGGTTTACGATAGGTAGGTCTTTCAATTTTTACAACTACATCTTGGAATGAATCTGAATCTGCTAAAATGGAAGTTCCAAGATAGAAATATTGCTTTTTTTAGTAACAGACTGAGATTAGAGCATGATTATGTGTATTGATACACATTTAAAAACAGCATTTACCTTTGCATACTCTGACAGTTATGACATCAGGCATGTGGGAATCCTGCTGAACTGCTTTCCCCAGAATATGTTCCTGAGCAAGACATAACTTCTGAGACGGAACAGCTTCATCGAAGTTAGCCTTAGTCCTCCTAAGAGCTTCATCATCCTCAATCATGTTTCCTAAAAATAAAAGCAAAATTAATTCCTTAAATGCTTCTCAAAACAAGCAAGTAAATAAAATAACTCTAGTTTATCCTGAGATTATTTTACTGAAACATTGCAACACAGAATAGTCATAGATTTCTGAGCTGGAACGACAGTCTACTTGAAAGTCTAAACAGTATTATCATACACTTTTTTAAAGAGATATCCAACATAATACTGTCACCACAAAAAAGTCATTCATACTGTAACTTTTAAAAAAATGTAGTAAGTAAATGCTTTATTTGCAAATGCATAATTTTAAATCAAAGTTACCCATTTATACAATGAACTTTTATGGAGAAATCTTACATAAACCTGCTCCAATTTAAACCTGATCTAAGCATACAATGGCTGAATCACTGTTATCTTTCACATAATACTTGATGTGGTGTTTATTCAAACCTAAATAATACATAAGAAAACAGGGCACTGAATTGGGAAGAGGAAGTATTACAGGACATCCAGAATGGAGATGAACAAGAGCAGGAAACAATGGGAGTGTTTGGGGAACTGCAGGAGAAAGGAATGGATAATGGAAGGATGCCAGGTAAGTTACACAGGAATAGTAAGGTGATTGTTATGGACTAGTCTAAACTGTTAGTATCCCATGTACTCATACGAATTTTGCACTTCTGTTTTTCAAATGTGTGTACAAAACATGTATATGTACTCACAGACATTTCTGGAAATGAAGATCACCCCATAAAATGCCATATTAGTCTATAAATTGCTACTGCAACTTCAGGTAAATAATAAATTCCTCACCTTTTCAAGCATGTTTTATATGGGAACTTTTAAAAAGTCACTTCAAGACCAAAAACCAGCAAACATGAACAGAATGAGGGTGTAGGGGGTGCAAGAAGCCATAACTGAGTTGAAGAAAAAAAAAAAATCTCTTTAAAGATGTCAAACATTTTAATGACTTCTTTACCTGTTACTGTCCCACTTGCCTCATTCTCTGATAGTAATGAGTTCTGAGATGTTTGTTGTTCCTTTTCTGAGTTTCTTAATTCAAGCAAAGTAGAATAATTCCTACTGGTAACAGAAGTACCCTTAGATGATGCAGTGAATGGGGCATCTAGCTCAACCACTTCTTTCTCTTTATTTCCAGTCACTTCTTGATTGCCTGGTCCTTCGCTGGGTACATCCCACTGTGCTAAGCTTGACTGCTCCTGTTCCTTCAGAGCTGACTGCTCCAGAGAAGGCTGCTGCGCACAGCCCTCCTCTGACTGTGCAGTGCCTGTAGCTTCTGAACGCAGAGGCTTCTCTGCTGGGTCCCCATTCTTGGCTTCTTCAACTGCTCTTCCTTCTGAGGATGTAGATGGCTGCTCTGCATCTGACCTTTCCATTGTAACAGCTTCAACTATCCGACATATCTTCCATTTCCTAAAGTATCAGTTGCCCGTTTTTAACCTTTCTGCAAGAATAATCACAGCATCTGTTTAAAATTGGATACTAGCTCGTTTCTACTACCAAGCATAGGGGTGACATAAAATCCTGAAGCCCTTTTTTCTGTAGGTATTCCTACATAGCCTATACAGAAGAGCAAGAGGCCTTTGCTTCCAACAAATGCAAAACACCTAACATCTTCTCGTTTAACGGTAATAATACTGCATGGCATCGCCAGCAAGCAGTCCATATAACTCTTCTATAAAGAATATATAGAGATAAATTCTTTATATAGAAACTTAATACAGATATAAAGAATGCACAGGCAAGTATTACCCAGGGGCAGCACACCTTTAAGGCTTTCCACGCTGCCACTGAAATGACACGGGCAGGAAGAATCCAAATCCCACATTCCCGAAAAAAACCACCCAAGAGCAAGCAGGAAGAAGCTCCAGGCCGGAGCCAGGCCTCCGGGTGACTCCCGACCGAGCTCCCACACCGAGGCCGTTGGGCCGCCCTCCCGACGCCCGCCTGGGGACTAGCGACCCTCGGCCTCAGCAGGGCTGCCCCAGGCCCGGCCCGGCCCAACCCGACCCGACCCGACCGGTCCCGCACCCGTAAGTTCC
>VZZY01021879.1:0-63003 GCA_013400335.1 Eurystomus gularis
AATATATATATATATCCAAGTATTATAAAAATTTCTAAAGCCACGTAATAAAAAAACCCCAACCTTCTGTGCTGGAAGAGAGAAGAATCCCAAGGGTTCCGATATAAAATTCTGATATAAATTTCTTCTATAATAAGAAAAAGACTAAGCATAGATACACATTTAGGTTTAAAACCCTTGTTAGCTATCTATAAGTGAATGTATTCCAGCAACAGTATATCTATCTCCTTTAACTTCCAGAAGTACAGTATAGTTTAAGAGAGAGGAAAATGTGACTAAAAAGTAAGAACTTGCCTGCCAGAGACAAAAAGTCACTTTTCTCTTTCATCCTTCTCCTCTTCACACCTGAGGAGTCCCTGTCTGCTGCGATAATTTGAGTCAGCTGTGCAGGTCTGACTTACAAGTTTGGATGTGCACTTCTAAATCCCAGAAGGAAGTTATGGAGATCCCCATGTAACATGTCTTCCAGCGCTTATTGCAAGGCTGAGCGCCAGATCTTTGTATTACTGCATGAGCCGAGTCGGGCCAAGTCGGAGATCGTGCCTTTGGTGCCAGAGCACACCGAGCCGTGTTGATGCAGGAAGATGGATGGCACCTGCTTCAGCTGAGCCCCTCACTTCAGCTCACTCAACATTTCTGAGTGCACTTGAACCAGCACGATGAGATTCGTATTGGTGCAGAGCTTTGCATCATGTAACGGTGGCTGAAATACGAGGCTGTTTTTTCCAGGCTTCCTGTACAGCCAGTAAAAGCCACAGAATGTGTGATGTTAGCGATATGAAAATCTTCCCATCTGTATATTTTTACTCAGCTGTAAACAGATTTTTCTTTTTTTTTTTCAGCAAACTGAAACATTTTCTAGCAAATGTTTATTAAATATTCTGGCACTTTATAATGACAGTGAACCTTTGCCAAATAGTTTAGGCAGAGATTTCAGAGAAATAACAAAATAGAGTAAAGCAAGCCTGACAATATTCTGTATATTCTGATGATACACAGAATAGAGAAGGAGAGATAAGTACCTGTGACAAAATTGTGCATTTCCTCTGTCGGTAAAACTGGTTGGTTTTGATGAAACTTGACTACCTTGGTTTTTAACTATGGTGGCTCTCTGGAAAAGTAAATTATAAACCAGAGTTATGATCTTTTTATAGCCTAAGATACTCTTGAGTAACTTGAGAGAACTGACAAGGGGAGGGGAACAGAACTAGCCTACAATGCCTTTCTTGGTGAACAGTCTTTGGATAACGATGACATTTGTCTTGTAGTCAAGACATTTGCTGGTTAATTTTTTTGATAAAGCAGTATGTATTTAGACCCGAATTGCTTTTTTTAATCTTAATTTCTAATGGCAGTTCATATATCCCTGACTCCAAATTATTGGCTCATCTTAGGGTTTAAAATTACTGTAAATTGCGGTTAAGTTATTGTGTGCTTGTGTGAACAATGCTCACCACAAACAGTCTGTGCTTTTTCTTTAACCTAATAAATTTTGAACGAGAAGAGGTAAAATGTTTATCTCACATTCAATGTGTAGCTACTCTGGAAAGAAAACATTGACGAAAAGTCAAAAATCCTTTTTTAGTCCTTTTTAAAATAAGAGGAAGCCACAACTGAAGTTTACTAATATGGCCTCTGTAGTTCTTACCCAAGTGAGACAATGCAGGAAGCTTTCCTAGGAGTACATCAGTTGAGTGCCTGCCTGAATTTTGCAGTTCAGCCCTCCCAAGGTTAGAGTAGCTTCTGGGCACAAAGCAGTATGTGTTGAGGAAATGGCAAGACTTTTGAAGATTAAATGTAAAGGAGTGAGACAAGTTTTAAGCTAGCTCATTACAGTCATCTTTTCTACCTGCAGTTTCAGTATATGTTATATTGGGGCTGGTCACAGCAGCTCATCACTGACATATTTGAAGGCCATAATACTAGGCACCTTAGCCCTCAAAATTTATAGCATGAAGAGGTCTATACCAATATACAATTTTTTTCTTACATGCAGCCTACTGTAGTGTGATGTGCCCAGGTACATTAATATTATAAAGATTGATTATTAAAGGGAAACTTTCACCAGTACTGTGTCATAGTGATGAGAACACAAGATGGAAAAGAAATGTGGAAGATGTGAGGATATGGTAGAAGGAGAAGAGAGAAAAGATCAAAACATGAGGGCCCTGTGGGCAAATACAGTTCACTGTAGCTGGTGTAGACTAGGTTTCATTGCTTCTGTATTTGACTGACCACTTTTCATCCTTCTTGACCTTTTGGTTTGCATGTTGTAAATAAATAATATTTATTGGTCCATGCTAAGAAATAGATGAACTTGAAAAATCTTTTTTCTCTCATCAGTATCTAGTAGATGGTTTTAATTTTGCTGCTGAAGAGAAATTTGAGATATCTGAGGTACTTTATTTGTTTTCTAGTATTTCAAATTGAATTGGTTTTATTATGGCATGGCTTCCTGTAGCAAATGGAAGTGGATGACTGTGAGAGAATTATTTACTGTCAATTACAAAGTCTGAGTGGCATTACTGGGTAACCCACAGAGCTACTGAAGTCCCCAAAGTAGGAAAACATTATATTAAAATTGGCATCTGCCTGCACTAGATTTGTTCTGTTCTACCCTTCACATTAAAAATACAAAAGCACAGATGAATCCAATGAATTAAAAATAAGCTTCTTATATGGAGTCAGAATGCAGATCCAATAGGTAATAAATTTCAAGAACAATTAGATGAAATTTTGTTCCTGTTTAAAACCTTAGGAAAATACTTCATGTTTATGTTTTTATGGCATCTTAACTCTAGCTGCTGTCAGATTAATCCACAAAGCACCTTCTTAAAGAGAAAACAAAAAACCTGATTGCTTATAGAAATGCGTATTATTTTTTTTATTCATTTTTCCACTTACTGTTTTAGTTGTGTCTGTGGTATTACTGTAATGAATGATTTGTCATCAGCAATGGAACCTTAGGCATAAAAAAAATCTGATTGTCAGCTGCAGGAAGGAAAACCACCATTTGATTACTTAAGGATTTTTTCTAGATTTGGATTAATTCTTAGTTACAAATTTCAGCAACATATAAAAGGGGAATTATAGCATTTTCCCCCCAGAAAGCCCCCCTCAAAAAAAGAAACAAACAAAACCCGAACAAACAAAACCAGCCAACTAAAACCCCAAACCCACACCAACCCTCTTTTAAGAAACAGTCTATCTTGATTTCTGGAGTGAAGGCAGTGACAGTCCCACTTGCCTGTTTTATTCTCTCTGGTCCTAAGAGACAAGGAATCAGCATGAAAATGTTCGATTAGGGACATGCAGTCAAAAGGGTTATAAAGCCATCTTGCTGGTGCATAGGCTACGGTTTGTTGAGGTGTATTATTGACCAAGGAAAATGCACAGCACTCAACACACCTGATCACTACAGATCAAGTAGGAGCCTTATAACTTAAGGGATAGCCCTGTTAGCAACACTGAACCATCTACATAGTTTTGTCAGATGTTCTCTTCATATTTCTGGGGCTTAAGCATATGAGATTAGGTCATTAAGATATAACAGAAAGATAGTACCGTAATAGAATTTTCTAAGAATAAGAGCTATTGAAAATTAGACTGTACTTGAACAGCATTTACAGTGCAAAACTGCTTTAGGTTTTTAGTTAGTGTTTGAGAATAAAGCTGGGAAAAGACTAAACTTTAATTTTTGTGTGAATGAACTAAACATTCAGAACTGTTTTTAAAATAGGAGGACTCCTACAGATTTATAGCATTGCTCCTGAAACTAGAAAATAAACTTTCAAAAGTAATCTGGGATCAAATTTGTACTTTAGAGACATTTGAATCACAGTCCACCTTCTCTTCTTGAAATTGTATTGCTTCAACGTGAGGTACTTGTTCTGGACTGAAAGCAAAACTTATCTTTTCAGTTATCTTATCCATATCTTATTTTTCTCTTTTTTTTTTGGTAAAAGTCAAGTGTTTCATTAAAGAAGACATGGAAAGAAGAAATGTGCCGTCATTGCAAATGAGACATTAAATTCCTAAGCCAAGACAATAAAGGTAAGTAACATCTATAAAAAGAAGGAAACTTGGTGAATTTTTGTCACTGAGTCTGAGGTTTTTCCATTGATTTCCTGGTTTTGGAAGATTTGCTTGTGTATTAAAACTCTTTAGTTTCTCCTAATATATTCTAGTGAGTCAGATAACATAGCAAAAAGCAGCATTTAGAAATACTGCAATTAGTGTTTGCCAGTTAATACCTGAGAAGAACTCTTTGTTTTATTTATAGAATTCTGAAGTTATGTCTTGCGCACTAAAAGTAGTGCTTTTGAATCATGTTCCCTTTGACTTGGAAAAGTCAAAAGTTAAACAGAGAAAGAGCCATAGATAAATTCTAACAGAATCAATTGCAAAGTTGAATTCAAGCAAACACTGAGGCTGTGATTCAATAAAGTGTAAATGTTTTATTGATTTGGAACCTTAACTTTGGAAAAGAAAAAATTGAAACTTGAATTTCTGAGTTGTGTAGACAAGATCCTCTTAGGGATATCATAAAATATAAGGCAGAAGAAGGAAGCAATCCTTTGTACCATAGAAAGCAGACAAATAAATGTGGAGCACAATAATTGCATTCAAAATACTGAGTGGGGAATGAAAACTAGAGTGAAACTCGTAACTCAAGAAATGGGAAGTATGGTGGATTCTTTATCTCTGGAGATTTTTTTAATTAAGACTGATTTAAAAGATGTTATTATTCAAAAAGGAAGCTGGGTAAAATCACTATGGGCTTCATAGCTGAAGAAAGTCTAGATGATTATAATGGCCCCTTCTGGCTTTATAATCTGTGCTCACGAGCAGAGAAAAGAATTTTGAAAGGTGCAAGACTCACTTATCGTCATTTATCTGTACAAAAACTGCCAAAGGGATTAATTGAGGCTAAGAATTTAGATTGAAATTAAAAAAAGAGATTTAACATTTATATGAGTCTCAGAAACATCAAGAATTATACTGAAAGTTAATAAGAAGGAAATGTTAAGCCTTAGAAACACATTTACATCTTGAAGTGTAACTTTCTGAGCTCAGGATAAGAATAAATTTAGACAGCTAAATGTATTTATCCCTTGCCTTGAAGAGTAGCCAAAGAACAGTGACCGGTGAGCTCTAGGAATACATATATTCATATATATCTTCATGGAAGAAAAAAAGAGACAGTAGTTCAAGGACATTGCAGAATTCTTAAAGGTAGTTCTTTTTTTTTCTTGTTTTTGGGTGTTTTTTTTTTTTTTTTTTCTCTTAATGAATATAGAGCCAGACACTGCCAATGACAAAATGCTGGCTTTAATTAACCTTGAGTCTTTTCCAGCCAATTCATATTTTCTTATGACAAAGATGTTCCATTCTTCAGATTACAAATGCAGCAACTGTTGCCTAACCACAACTCCTATGATTTTAGTCAAACGGATTGGAGTCTAACAATAAATCAGTCTGATAGGGTAGAATATTTAATTAGCAAAAAACCACTTACTTATTAAAGGTTGTGAACCTCTTTAACCCAATTTACACGACAGCATATTTAAAACCTTAAATAAAGGGATGAAGTTGACATTTAGAAAAAAAAAGTTACAAGTATGTTACAGTCATTTATACTTGTTTTTGAACAATCCATAACACTCTTGTTTCCAAATAATCCATAACAAGTCAAAAAAACAATTTTAAATGTTACCTGTGAAAGCAGTTCAGATATGTTTACTTTTTACTTGAAAGAGCCAGCAACAAAAAACAATGGACAAGTTCTAAAAGGGTCTATGGTGATGCTGCACTACTTCAAGTGAGCTAGAGTTTTGATATGTGTTTGCCTCTTTGAGAGAGAATTTCTGAAACAGAGAACAGTGATCTTTAGGAAAGATGGAAGAAAAATAAAAAAGATTTCAAACCACATCTATTCCCTGTCTACCAGTGTGAGGTCTTTCCATCATTCTTTCTGTCACTCCATCAAGTTTTATTGGCCTTCTGGGTTGTAATGAACTTTCCAAAGCCCCTCTGGAAAAAGCCTTCTGACAGAAGTCATTCAGAGGCTTTGATAACACTGCTCTGGAAATGAGGCTGGGCAAAGCAAGGCGGTTGTTCTCTTGCCACTCTTCTGGGACCCAGCCTGCCGTAACACATGGCAAACAGGGTGCAGAAAAGAAGACTGGTAAATATTTGTCTCAATCACACATTACATGGAAGGGAAGCATTGATATTTCTTGTTTTCGTCCCTTGGTTCTTTAATATTGACTGATCTAGCAGATCAGTGTCTTCAGATTATTGTCCTGCTCAGTTTGTAGCTGGGTAGCTCTGCGTTCAAAANTTAAAATAACTTGGACCAAACGTTTTCTCCTATGTCTTTTATGGCAAAACACTGTGGAAGTCATTGAGTCATTGGCTTCTTGCTCAGTAGGGTCAAGTGCCTGCCATGCTCCTCCTTTGCCATGCTCCGCAACAGAAGCCTACCTGGAGTAGGAAACAACAGTGCTAAGAAGGCAGATGGCATGAGTGGTAGGACTAAAGTGTTTGTGCTAGAGTCAGGGAGAGCTGGGGAGGAGATTTGGTCTGGGGGTGACTAGGAATAAGATTGTGGAACTTGGTCTGGGCCCTGGAGCTGACAGGCCACTCTGAGGTGAGGTTTGGATCCCCTCCATCTCTCCTCTGACTGCAAGGAATGAGCAAGAAATCATCACTTCCAATGCAATGTGCTGAACATAGTACTACTGAATTCCTAAGGGAGATAGGCCTTTCCTGCAGCAACTCTTGGTTCTGCCTCCCTCTGCAAACGTTTTTAACTGGATAAGGTACAACCTTTTACTGTAGACTGAAAAAAAAGAACTGAAGATGAGTATTTCATAAACGAGTGAGGCAGTTGCTGAGCTCTTTGATGCCAAAACACTGCAGTCAAATATTGTGTGTGGAGTCTGACTCTATAGACATGGTACCAAAAAGCATCACCTTGCAGGTTTTGTAAGCAGAGGAGTACCTGGCTTGTGATCCCTCCTAGGGCATAAGAACCTAGCTGCTTGTCAAGGGTGACATCTTTTGCCTATGGATACTCAGAAAGTGACAAGTAAAACTTCTCAGCCTTTTTCCAGTAGTGTGAGGGAAAACTGAGATTTCTTGGAAGAATTGAGAATTGATTTTACGTATGTCATGACTTATGAAATTACTTTGTTCGTTGATATTGGAAGTGACCTTGCTCAGTGTTAACTATTCAATAAAGCAGCAACACATGCACAGCTTATAGAGCAGTGCACTCTACATGCTGATGTGCTTCTAGCTACAGCAAGTCTTTGTATCTGGAACACCAGGCAAACAGAACTCCTAAGTCTTGATACATTCAGTAGTACTGAAGAGGAAATAACAAAAACCCCAAACTACTTTAAAAGGAACTTCAAGAGTAAATAGAAATTGCAAATGCAAAAATGAGGTGCATAAAAATAGGTTAAATATTTTATGACTTTTTGTTAAGTATAACTTTTTTCAGTAAGATAGTGGTTAAAAGCAATACAAAAAAACCAAAGCCTCCAGAACTATTTGCAATAAAACTTAGTTTATGTACAGTGTTTTTGCTATTCATTTCTGTGAAATCATTAAATGTAACTTTTTTTAAACCAAGATATTTATGAATTGTTGTCACAATTTCAAATGGCTTGATTAATTTTATCAGAAAAGGATGCTCCTTATATGCTTTTTTTTTTTTTTTAGATTTACACAGATCAATTTTCATTTCAAATTTATTAGTGTGATGGTGATAGGGCTACATCTTCACAAAGCAGGCAACACTCTGAAAAGGTTATTTTTGGAATTGCTATGCTTAGTGCTATAACATGTACGTAGGGTTATTAAAATAGTTCATACTTACTCTCAAAATTCGTAGCTCACATAGGGTGAGGAGAGTACAAGTAGCAAGCACATTAACATTTCTGGGCACTGGTTGTGTAAAGTGAATGAAATGAGGCTGCGAAGGCAGCTGAGTAAAAGCATATTAGCACATTGGGCTTTGATCACAAAAAACATTTAGTTTTTGTTAACTGAATAGCAACTTAGTAAGTGTTTAAATATAATTACTCTGACATGTTTGCATTTCATGATGATGTATTGACATAAGTGACAGGCTCTTACAAGTTGTTTAAGAGGTCAGACTGCTCTGATTTAGGTACAACGCTTCTACTGTAGCTGTGATAGCGTAATACTGTAGACGTGGTGGTAGTGTAGAAGTTATAGAACAAGATTCACCAACTGTACTGTGGAAGAACTCAGCTTTCAAACTTTCCTCAAGATGTATGTATAGCTTTTCACATGAGCTAAGTCTTCTGGTCATTCAAAGATAATACTGTGAGTGAACTAGAGCTGATAAAACTCACAGCAAGCTTTAGCTGTGGTGTTTCTGTTACAATAATAATAAAAATGCTCTTTGCCCCTTGGTTTCTACTTAATAACCCCACGAATGTGGTGATGTTTCATGAGCACTTCAGCTGCTTCTTACTTGATCCCACTGTGAACCAGCTCAGGAGGCTGAACAGCAAAAGAAAACCAGAATGAAAAAGTGAATAATTTTCTGCTGTGCCAGGTTTTTTAACAGCAATCAGATGTGCACCAGGGCAAGAGAGAGGATGAGACCATATCTTTTCCTTAGTAATGCTAATGTAACTACTCAGTCAAACAGACCTAAAGTAACGAGTATTAAATGGGCCTTAAGTATTCTGATGCCCAACTGCTTAAACTGTTTTTGGGCCAGGATGATTTATGAGCTTTTAAAAGGGAACTGTTGCACATTTAACATCAAGAAAAAAAAAAACCATCTACATTGCCTATTTTATTTACCTAGAGTTTAAATTACTGCACTATTACTGGGTCAATATTAAACAAAGTGTAATTCTTAGTATGGATTCCTAATAGAGCAAAATAAAATCTAGTATAAGAATAAAAGAATCTTTAGGTGAGAGATGGTTTGAGTGAAAAGTACAAAATCAATATGGAAAACTTATTCAACTGCAAATAAAACGATATAATTGTGATTTCCTTTTATTTCACAGCAGTAACAAGATGACATGGTTATAATTCTTTTTAATGATTTTTAATATTATTATTTTTTTCTTTCAGTGACATCAGGTTAACTACAATTAGAAGAAGGTATGTGCAGGTTCTTTATTTTCCTTAGCTGATATTCTTTCGTTATAGGAGCTTAAAATAAGTTTTAGCTTAATGGCTTTCCTACGTGTCTGGAGTTTAAAACTGCAAATTTTAAAAATACAGTCAGAATAAGAAACTATAAAATCAACCAGCTACTGAACGTAAACTGGTCTTTTTTTTTTACTTCTTCTCATAAAACAAACTGGACATTTAGAATTGTGTATTAGAGTCTGCCACTACTCAGTGATGCATTACCTCAGATGAAAGGACTCTGCCCTTTATTAGATGAAATTACATTGGCCCTGAAATTGCATATGTTTTGGCCTTGAACCATTCACTGTTGAAGGCTCACTGGTTTTGATATGCTTGGGCCAGTGGACTGATGGTAGTCTGCTTCAGAATTCCCTGTATTTTACACGCAGAAAGGAAGAATAAATTAAACCCATCCATACTGTTATTTTTAAACAAATAAAGAAACCAACAAAACCCCCTCTATTTCTTTTAAAAGTACTGTAACTAAATTTTAAGTTACTGCTACATGTGACACTGAAACATCACAAAATAATTATGAGAATAGTGTCTGACAGCCTGTGTATATCTCTCAGAGGAGTGAGGAATGAAAGCAAGTGGTTATTCCATTTTAGACATTCAGATCATTATTTTTTTATAACAGTTCTATGCGCTTGACTTCCACATAAGAGAATTCCAACAGATGTTCATTTTTGTTTTAATGTGACAATGGGGGTAAAAGATCAGTTATTGAATACTAAGTTACGCATATTCTCAGGACTCAGGCATAAATTTATGAAGAATCAGGGGGAAAAAATAATAAAAAAAAGCCTGCACAGCTTTCTGCAGTAAATTCACTTAAAAGAGATAGATTTGTCATCTGTCAGAGACATAATGATTCAGGTCCCCCAGTCATTTTAGCTAGAGACAGTTTTTCTTGCCACTTCCCATCCTCCCTGCCCCCACAAATAAATATACTTTTGGAAAGGCTGAAAATGTTTTTGCAAGAATAATTATTTCTTACCACAGCTGTTTTTTCCTAGCAGATGTTTTTTAAGAGGAACTTTGTAGCCAGTTTCTGAAACTCTCTTTGGATTAACAACAACAGTCATGGAGGTGACTTATAAAGACTGTGCTTGATTAAAGTATCAGGATATCAGCTAGAATGACAGAGAGATATGATGTAAAAGATGACCCAGCTTCACTTCTTCCTTTACACAAAATCACATCTAATTCAAGCTTTACTGTGGAATGAGAAGAATAATTTTTTTTGTTTTCAGCAATTAAAGGATAAAGTACATGTATTAAAGTAGAGGCAGACCTGTACATTCAGGATTCTTCAATTACTTCAGTAAGTGCAAGAGAACTTTTTCACTCTTGCATGTGAAATTTGGGAAAACCTCCATAATCAGGAATTGGAACTGCACCAAGATTCTAGAGGTTGTTACCTGAAATGGTTTATATATGCCTACATAATTTACTTTCACTATTTGGAACTCGCAAAGCATTTCCATCCCTCAGCACGTTACCTGAGTCAATACAAGTTAATGATATTCCATTGTTACAGATACCATAAGATGGTACCAAAGAAATCATAAATATATAAACAGAGATATTTGGGTATCCCTCATCTCTATTTCCTTCCTGCAGAGAAGAAAATAGCTCAGCCAGAACAAGAGTTTGCAAATCGGTAGCACATTGTGTGGCTGCCATGGGAAGCACCTTCCCCGGACAACAGCAATTTTTAACAGCCCTCCGCAGTGGCTCTCCTTTTGACATAGATATACAGGTTATTTTTCTTTATCTTCCCACAATATTTTTGAGAAACTCAGCTCTTCTTACCTTTTAAAGCCTTTTACTCTGCTTTGTTCAAATATAACTAGTGACGTTGTTGAAGCACTTCAGTTTCAGAATGATTCCTTTCCTCTTCATGCAATTTATAAATGCAATAAATCCCCACAAACAAAGATCTTAGAGGCTGTAAATGTTACAGCTTCATTAAGCCGTATTTTTGAAGCTGGGAAAAGCTACTAAGTAATAAACAGAAAGTGCCATGTTTCCTGTGACCTCTCTAAAGCTTATCAAAAGATTTGAAAATCAAATGCAAGAATAGATTAAGTTTTGTTTCATAAAGCTCCATTTTCTTCATCTTTCTTCCATGTATTCTTAAGCCCCAACAGCAGATACAATCCAAGAACTTGGACTGGGTTTTTTTGCTCAGTGTTTGAGCAGTTGTCTTCAAAAGCTTTGTACAAATCATTTTCTAGAAATAGGGTTTATAGACTATTCTGGCTATCATTTATTAAACATTAAGTCTGTTTTTCCATCTGTCTATACAGACACGTACACTGCTGTCACCATCTGTGTGTCCTACCTCACTCTAGATTGTTTCAGTTGCTCACATGAGTTCCAGCTCAGACAGGTGCATGCCTTACACCTGTGTTTTGTTGCTTACTAAGGCACATTGCTGAACTCTACTGTTCCTTCAGTTCCGTGTTTTAGTGCTTAATAGTAGAAAATGCCACTGAAATAAAACGGAAGATTTTTGTCATTGCTTAGATGAAAATGTGCAGTGTTCCTAACTGTGGAGCTGTTGTGAACCGCACCCTTTACTGGAGGTTGTATTTTTATTTTTCTTCTTTAATTGCAGACAAACCGAGTTTAAAAGCAGTTAACATAAAATTAGTAAGATAAATATGTTTGATTGAAGATGGTGTTGAAAGAATGTTATGCTAGTTCTGTAAAGTATTACAAATCTATACCTCTTACACAACACTACACATATGCTGTCAAAAAAAAAACCCAAACCCAAACAAACTAGCTTTTTCTCTGGATGAGGTCTACTTTTCCTAGCTTTTAACAATTAAAATATTTTAATTAGAAAAATGTTTGTGTTAAATGCTTAGATGATTTTCTGCTTAAATAATTATTTCTAGAAATGGTGGGGAAACTATATGTACTGCCTAGACTGACATTCATTTAACACACTAGAATTAATACTGTTAACAGTGTTTGTAATTCGGTGTGTATGTATTTCTGCTGCATGAATTCATAATATGCAAACTTTGCTTAGACAAGATAAGGACAAAATATTTGGACTTCACCGATGTGACAAAATTTGCAGGTCTAATGTAAATAATAATTTCTGCATGACTTCTGGCAGATGTTTCTGGGTTTAACTCAAATTGCTACTGGGATTATGTGTTCATGTGATGTATGGGGCAGTAAAAAGAAAAAGACAGTTACCAATTCACATCTAAAAGTATCTGGAAGGAAGGGTCCTTAACCTCAAACTTCTTTTTTTTATTTTTTTTATTTTATTTTACTATTAGTAAGGTAGACAATGAATTTGATGGGGAGAAAAGAAAAGAGAAAGTGTAACATGCCTTACATCCTAAGGGCAAGCTGTCATGCAGAGAACTGCATCATTCTTCTTTTAAGATCTTCCACTAGAGGAATATTAGTCTTGACAGGGTTTTCCCTTCTATCTCATTAGAGACAGAGAAAACCTGCTGAGATGTAGGATTTCACATCTGACAATTCTCTCATACAGGGAGGGAATGAAAGAGATCTCATCAAAATGAAGATCCCCTGAAAATCAGTTATGTGAAATGGGTCTCCCTGCTGTTAACAGGCAGTGCTACCAGCAATGCCACGTTACTGTATTTGCTTTTCTTTAAATGAAAGGCCTCTTGCGTTCTCTAGGGAGACAGCAGTGTTAGAAAGATCCACTACCCCAAAGCTGCCTTACTACCAGAGTAGAGCTAAAACCTTCTCTGTCTGCATGCCTGCCTTCCTTCTCCTCTCCCCCCCGCCCTCTATTTTAGTCCATTCCTTCATCTATCTTTCTTAAGTGCCTGCAGCTTAAGCCTGTTCCTGCTGGACACACAGCATTTATCCCAATTAACAATTAAAGCTGTTGGCACCAGTGTTTTCTTGGCTAAACATTAGAACTATATTTGCTGATATTGAGAAATTTTTATTGATGTGTAAGGTCAGGACTTGGACTGAATGTTTGTTAAAAACTTGACTTTCACAATTATAAGAAAAAAAAAAGTATATTAAATGAATCTTCTTTATTAGCTGCATATTCTGATATGTTACTCCAGAAAGTAGCGTAGCTGAACCTCTTGTCTAGGGGTAGCAGAGCAGGTAGGGAACTCTTTAATACATATATATACGTGTGTGTGTATACATATATGTATATGTATACATCAATACATGTAAAAAAAAAATGAAAAGGAAATGAATTTTGGAGGAAAAAAGTGAATCTTGAAGTTTAGGGGAAAAAAAACGGTTCAGCTCAGCATGAAAGCTGTAAGTGCAGTTTCTTATCGCTTTGCCTTCAAAGGACTGTATTTTTTTTAATCTTCTGTTTTGCATTCAAATCTCCATTCTAGTCCTTATCTTGGTGTCACCTGACACTACAAGGACAGGCAGATCATTTTAAGGAACCGTGGTGGAAAGAAGACTGGCCACAGGGTTGTAGTTATTATTAGAACTTTATTAAATACATAAAAATTTTGATAATTAGCATAGCTTATTGTTATCTGCAATTTCTAGCTGTTTGTGTAGCTTACTGTTACACAGGACATTTAGTCATTGTCATAGCCTTCAGTTAAACAGAATTTATAGTAATCACTGTAACTTTATTATTATATAGAGTTTTTAGTTACCTAGACTTTTAGTCACCTGGACCCCCTGCAGGTGAAAATCTTAATATATCAGCATACAATACAATAATCGTAGGCTAGACTCAAAATTTACCTGAAAGAACCTGAATCACTCAGTCCTCAGAGACTTCTGGTTCGATGCCAGCCTACAAAGTGAACTCTGGGTAGTAAAATCTGCTGGTGGGATACCAGGAAGATTTCCTTGAAAAAAAAAGGAGCTTTATAACATGTTGACATGGAATTTCGGGAGTAACTCATGGTAATGACTTCCATCATGTCCTCTTGAACCGAGGATGCCTATGACACATTAGCATTCTGTGGCCTTCCCGTATGCAAACATCTGAATCCTTAGAAAAGCTGATATTTCTGTGGTAGCTATTAGTGGTGTTCAGTAAGTGGTGATATATGAGGTGTTTCTGGATCAATTTACTATACAAGCATGTAATTTTTTATTATGCTTCTTAGATGTTAAATTGGTATTTGAACTATTTGAATGCATCTCTATTATAGAGATGTTTCATAGTGTGTCTTTTGTCTTTCTCATGACAAATCAGTGAGAAAAATATAAAGATTCCTTCCAGAAAAATAAGTGGTTGTGTCAATGAACCATAGCAGCTTCAGATAGATTCTGAGATGTGTGAAAGTTCTGAAATCATTCTATTGTCTCTATATGTTTTTCTACTTGATGCATTATGGTAAGGTTGTTTTTCATTTTAATTTGTATTGTGTTCTTTAGACTATGATACTGGAGGTTAGATTATTTCTTTTAATGTTTTAAAGGAACCACTGTCATTTAATAGAGTAATCTGAAAAATACCAGGACACCTTTTTTACCATGTAAAAAATTTTCTTTTTTTTTTTCCTAGCATTGTGTTTCATTTCATAATATAGCTGTTTTTTCACTAAAAAAGAAATAGTATAGTTGCAGGGAAAAGAACAAAAAAGCTCAGAAAATGTGGAGGTCATATACAGAGCTTTTCAATTATTTGAATTAGTCTGTCTTTGGAAATGGAGTTGTCAGTGTCACTGGGAAATGCCTAAACATGTCAGGTCTAACTAGCAGAGTGGCCAAAGAGTAGCAGAGTTACCTCGTGTAGTAGAGGGAATAAAACCAAGATATTCAAATGGCAGTAGAATGGAAACGATGGGTAGCATCAGGTTTTTTAAGTGACTCTTGAAGTGACCTTAACATTAAACTTGGACTCTGTTTCTGCAATGTGAACGGTGCGCAGACAACTTTATTTCAAGGTTCAGGGACCTACAGAAGACTAAGTAATGATAATTAGTGCTGAGTTTATTTGTTAAAAACCAAAATTATATATGGAAGATTTTAGGCAAATGCATTGTTCCTGTGTAGTTATGAATTTATTGTTATTAACAGGACTTTGTACTCTATGAACAACCACTTAAGCCATTCATTTACGGTGCTTTCAGTAAACTAATCCAAATTTCTTGATATTCAGACTGGTGTTATAAGTGTCTCTCTCTGTATGATGCAGAATCCTAGGATTAAAAATATCCTTAGTATTTTAAAATTTATATTTACTTGAAGTCTTTCACTGTTACACTTAAATTTTTCCATAAATTCAGCGTTTATGATTATGAGATGATCAATACAAAACTGAGATAAAAATAAACCATTTTTAGTTTTAATCCATGGGAAAATTGCTTTTATTTGCAAGAGGTTTCTTATCTCTGCTTTTCCAAGTGTAGAATCATAGTGTTTGATTACAATGGAGTATTATGTGTTTGGTTTCTCCCCATTAAAGTCCCAGTGTAGTAATAAAGTGTCCCCATGCAAGCTAAGTAGCCCTTGGTTACAATCTGTTTAATACGAATACACAAGAATACCACACTATATTTTGCTTTTACCTCTAATATGTACTTTCTAATGAGTAAAGATCCATGGTCTAAAAAGATACCGGAACTAAATTAGTCTCTCAAATGTGACTGTGATGATTATCTGGGGCGTTGACTGCTATAGAAAAAAAAAGTCTTATTAGTCCCTTTATGTAAATGCAGTCATGGTTCTGAAAATTGTTTGTCCCCTAAATCAGCAGCACTGCTTCAATATCAGGGACATATCCTGGACCATGTTTTTGCTAAAAGAAAGTATTGCTGTAACACGTGTAGATTAATGATAGCATTAAAGTTGGGATTTTTCTCTCTTTTTGTTACTTATAAGTAACAAAAGTGACTTATACGTAAGTCGTAACTTATTCTAAAATTGGCAAAATGAAAATCCCTCTTCTCTGTTCCTTCCATTTCACCCATTTCCACTGGGGAGTATTTGAAATGATTCAGGTTGTAAAGCTTATGGTGAGAAAGCAGCTGAATCCCATTAGAAAACTGAGGAGCTGTTTGTCCAGACAGGACGCCTGTCAGCCCGAGTTTGTCTAATCACTGACGGTCGGGCTGGGGAATGTGATGGGACATGATTGATGCATGATCTCCACCTTTGCTTCTCCGTCTGCCCGGTGAGTCAACAGCTTGTCAGTGTGAGAAAATGAGCGTGTTCTAGGGTAACATACTGGTCCCACGGATAAGCAGGAAGGATTTGACTGTCACCTGTGGCAAATTTCATCTTTAGGTAGGTAGGTATGTGAGATATTCCCGTTGGCAGAATTTGCTGCATTTTCCAGGGTAGAAGCAGACCTTTCTAAAGAGAAGAACTTAAGCTGATTTTATATTAACAATTGCCTTCGTTTTCAGCAATAAATTTCTTAAGGTAATTTAGAACTCCGGATATGTGGGAAATGAGCTATATACTGCTGAATTAGAAAGGGTTTAAAGAAAATTGACTGAATAGCTATATTAACTGAGTTTGACTCTGGAATTTATACTTGAAAAACCTTTTATCCAGCCAGTTTATTAGCAAAGACAGTCATTTTGAAGGACGGGTAGTAAACAAGCCGAATGAGAAAATAGCTTGCAGTTTCTGTGCGTTTTGTAAAAAAAAAAAGTGAAGTATAAACATAATGTTTCAGCATCAGAATATATATTTTAAGTAGATCTCTCCCTCGCTAAGGTTAGACTAAGCCTATGTGGACTGAGAGGTTACAAGGAGTTGTTCAGCTCCCTTGTAAGGCCGGGCATGACTGCTGAAATTGCCCCCAGGCTCAATTTCTTTTCTTTTCCCTATTCAAGAAGTACCAGTTCCTAGAGAAGGTGGTGTTCTAGCTTACAAAAGAGGCACTAGTAAATGCAGGCTTGTAAATACCTTTGATATTAAAGTATGTTGCTCCATACTCCGGCACATCAACGAATGTAACTCCTTCTTGCCAGTTGTAGATGGGGAAGGGACACAAAATGTTGAGCTGGAAGAGCAGCAGGTGGCACACGTTGCTACTCCCATGACATACCTTATTTTGGCCCATCCAAATATCTGTCAAATATTCATTATACATGAATACCTGTAAAGCATGTATTACTTTAGAGTGATGTAAATGAAATCGCAATAAGACTTACTTAATTGTCCAAAATCATACATTGGATGTTGGTAAAAAAGGTACCCAGAAATATGGATCTTTAATCTCCCACATAAACTGTTTGACTGTCCCTGTATTTTATAGGAAATATATTACCTGTATTACAAAATTATGTTTTTAAAAATCACTCTTCTTTTTCAGAAGGGTAGGAAAATCTAAAATTCATTGTAGTTAAAACATGTCAGTCTCTTCTGTTTTCCTCATCATCTGAATTTTTACACTAAGGGAAAATCAGATTCATTTTCCTTGTTGCCTTGCTATGAATATACAAATTCCAGTTTAGATGACAATGGTTTCCTGGATGACTTCACAAGTGTGAGAATTAATAGAAAGCTCTAAGATTACCTTATCATTTTAACATCACAGGTAGACATAGTACCAGCTTGCTGGACTGCCCTCCAGTCCTTTGACCACGGCATGAGGTAATTTTAAAACTTCAATCTGAAAATGATAATTTAATTTGGTGACCCTCAGCTCCTTCTTAGAGGGAAAAGGTGAACTCATAGTTTTACAGACCTTTTTCAAGATAAAAATGGAAGATAGATACAAGAACTGATGACTCTTGGGCCCAATTATCTGCCTTCTAATGGAAAGAGATTCTTCCCATAGCTTATTGCTTTTTGCCTCTGTAAGTCTTTGGAATAATGTCTAATTTTGTGGAAGCAGAGTTAAAAAAAAAAAAAAAATTAAACCTCATAACTGTTTCCAAAGGGAAAAATGTTAGGCACTTACTAAAAACTAAAGAGAAGTATGGAAAAAAAGTGCAATAATGCTAAAAGCATATACAGTTCGTACTGAATGACATTGTTTATGGATTATTACTGAGGAAAGAAACACCAGAAATACAATTTATGTAATGATGTGTAACACTATTAGCACTAATTGTTTGTTTGGAGACAGGAAAAATATACGTTGCTAAGAATCCATCCCTGAGGGATGGGTCAGTATATAATTTTTTTGCAACCTGTCCAAGCAATTAATTCTATTTTATTTCTTTCTTTACACTTACTGAGGTCTGTTTCTGAAAAGTTGTGCATAGTAACATGTAACACAGAATATTTTTAATCTTTGGCATAATAATGATAGAGCCTGACTTCTTACAACAGGCTACGAATAAGGATTTAGTAATTTGGAATGGTACTTGTCCTACAAGTTAACTGAAAAGTGGAAGTGTGTTTTGCTTTTTTTTTTCCAAACTGGAAAAAAACCCCAAAATTCTCTTCTTATTTATTCACTTTCTTAAGTACCAGATGCTCATAACTGAGAATATTGACCACAGCTCACACAGAATTTGGTCAATTCTCCACCTATTGTGAGACAGAAGAAATAAACTTCGAAGTGACTTAGAGAGCACTGGGACCATAGGGCTGTTGTGACATTTTCTGTAGTGCAAGATTTTATTGAAAATAAACTTCCATCCGTGTTTTGATTAAGTTTTGATAAACTTCCATTGATCTGAGGATCAACGTTAAATGTACTCACTCTGTTAACATTTTTGTCATATGAAAGTTATATTTTGAAAAAGCTATGGGTTTTGAAGACATTCTTTTGAATTTTATTTTGGTGAATATTTGTAGTTGTACTACTTCATATGTTTGCCATTTGTCAGCTTTTCCATCAGATCTTTTGTTTTTAAGTCTATCAGCCTTCAAGCTTCCTTCTATTTAATCCAAAAAAGGAACTTCCTTTCTCTCAGTATTTGCTTTAAAGTAGGACAGTATAAAATGTTTTTACTTGAAAACTCAAAAAAGTTTACCTTTCTCCTTTTAAGTAGAAAAACTCCCTTTTTTCTTTTTCTTTTCTTTTATCTGATTTCCATAGTGCATTTTGCATTTTGAATTCCGTTTGTTGCCAGCTGGCAGAGACACTGGAAATTCAAAGGCTGTTCTTCATACTTGCGGTAGGAGGAATTCTTGAACTAATATTTCCCACTATGCTGCTTCTGATCAGAATTGTGGGTCAGAAAGTAAAAGGTGACAATGTCACCTGGCGTGCTTCTTGGCATCAGAGGGCTGGAGCACCTCTCCTATGAAGATAGGCTGAGAGAGTTGGGGTTGTTCAGCCTGGAGAAGAGAAGGCTCTGGGGAGACCTTATAGCAACCTTCCAATAACTGAAAGGGGCCTATAAGAATGCAGGAGAAGATCTGTTCACAGGGGATTGTAGCGATGACCTTTAGAAGTCCCTTCCAACCCAATACATCCTATGACTCTATGATCCTGATGAAGGGTGGCTCTGCTTGCCAAAGCCTATTTGTCTAAATCTGACCATAGGAGAGGACCAGTCTCTTCGCTGGTGTGAAAAGTTGGAGAAGACCTCATCTCTCTTCACCAGCAGGGGCCTCTGCCTTCCAGGCGCTTTGCTCAGCTGTCTAGCTCAGGATGCTTCTCATTCTTGGTTTGCTGTAAAAATATTTTTATAGCTCTTGAAATTAATTTAATTGGTGAAGTTTGAGGCTCAGATTTTTTTAAGTTATATAAAGAAGTCCCCTGAGAGGCTTCCAAGGCCCTGAGTTAGTGTCTGTGTTCCCTGGCAGATACTTCCTTCAGGCTGCAAGTACTGCTGCCTTGCCAAGGCTCTCGACCACTTCCTCCATATCCTAATGCTTTGTTAAACATGGATAAACAGTAAACTCGTATAAGATAATTCTCTAAGGGCACTAAACTCTTGCCAGTAGCACAGCACATCTTCATCAGAATCGTTACATTTGAATAGCAAATGTTGATACATCCCTGTCCAGAGGAACTGAAAACAATAACAGAGGAAATTGGGAAGCAAAATGGATTTTGCCCACATCTGTTTAGTGATTCACTCCTCTTCATGTACCAACTTACTTACTCCTCTGATACCTTCACATTGTTTCATGTCGGATTTTTTCTGGAGGATGATTTATGTTAAAAGGTATCATTTTAATTGTGAAAGGGAATTGCTTTTTGGTGTTGATCCAAGGTGAAAAAAAATTTTAAACAAAAAAATATAATTAATTTTAAAATTAGCAATTTCATTTTATAATTTGCAGTCTATGTGCCGTTAAAGTGATGATTGAGGAAATTTTTTCTGGTGGTGAGAGAAAAGTGCATATATGGATATAGCAGCATTAATAAAATGTGCTTACTCTTTGTAATATTTAAATGATGGCAAAAGGGGATTTTTCCTGGGTTAAAAATACCGCCTGTAATGCTTTACGGCACAGCAAAATTGTGATAAGGCTGGAGTCAGTTGGGTTCCCTAATTGAAATATTTAAATAAGTTGATGGCAGAGCATAAATTGCTGGAATATTTTGGTATGAGGAAAATTTATTTCCTGTCTTCATGGGTAAATAATCTGACCTTCTAATCACTGTCAAGAAACTTTTACTTAAAACCAGTGTAGAGGCCTGCCGGAGTTAGCCTGAAACCTGAAGGCTTTTCTTCGTCTTTCACCTTTAGTTCATGTATTTTGGAGCCTTCTTGTTCTTCAGTCTTTTTACCTCCCTACTTCCTTGACGGTTTCAATTAGTGCCTTTCAGAAGCATTTCTGCAGTGAATCACATCACAGTGTTTGTACACACCATGCCATACAGAGCATTCCTGAGAGTCAGGTCACTTGTTGCCTCTGTTTCACAGCTCAAGAAATTCAGAGATACTA
This sequence comes from Eurystomus gularis, assembly GCA_013400335.1. NCBI lineage: Eukaryota > Metazoa > Chordata > Aves > Coraciiformes > Coraciidae > Eurystomus > Eurystomus gularis. The sequence continues at coordinate 20,956 of VZZY01021879.1, forward strand.
GCTGAGAATCTTTAAAAGTAGCTCTGTCACTTGGATTCCTTTTACATAAAGCCAAATATTTCTGAATTAATCTTGAAAAACATGCCTCAATCCCATCTATCACTTCTTGAAGCCTCTGGGGTCATGCAGACTAGTCTTAAAACTTCCATACTGAAACTGATATTTAGGGTAGTGAGCTATTTGAAGTAAGTGCCAGTCAGGCAGTGGGGTGGTACTTGAGCTGAAATGTAACATGCACCATTTGATTTTTTTCTGACCAAATTATTTGGAAGTATTCATTTCAGCTGGCACAACTTAGAGCAGGTCTATGGCTGCTGTATCTACCCTTACTTTGCTCCTCTTACTCAGAGAGGTAGGAGACAGTGGGAGACAGAAAACATGGAAGTGCATGTTTGTCTCAAAAAGACTGCTTAGAATTTGTTTTCAGTGCCTGGTACTGTAGAATCATAGAATGTATTGGGTTGGAAGGGACCTCTAGAGGCCATGTAGTCCAACCTCCCTACAATAAGCAGGGACATTTCTAACTAGGTCAGGTTGCTCAGAGTCCCATCAAGCCTGACTTTGAATGACTCCAGGGATGGGCCCTCCACCACCTCTCTGGACAACTGTTTCCAGTGATCAAGCACCCATATATTAAAGAAGTTTTTCCTAATGTCCAACCTAAATCTACCTTTTTCTAGCTTAAAACAATTACCCCTTGTCCTGTCGACTTCCTCTGCTCCCTTCGTTCTTACAGGCCCCTTTCAGGTATTGGAAGGTTGCTATGAGGTCCCCTTGCAGCCTTCCTTCTCCAGTTTGAGAAGAATGCTTATCAATAATTCATATGCTTATGAATAGTTCTTTTCCATTCATTGTTTTCATCAGATAATTATTAATGAATAAAATCCCTCTACATAATGAGGTCCAATGTCTATTTTTAGCATATTTTCCTAGATTTGTTGAATTTCAATGAAAGTGCCAGTATGCATGAGCTAAAACCGGTTTGCTGAGTCGGGAGCTAACTGAGCATTATTTTGACTAGTGCAATGTAATAAACGAAGACTTTGATTATTTTACTAGAATTAATCTCCTCTGTGGAAAGCAGGTTTTCTGTAGAAAAGGCTGTGGTTTTGATTATCTGTAAGTTAATTCATGTAGGTCCTCGCTATATATAGAAATGTTCCATGGCATTAATATCACTGGAAAGCTTTTTAATTATAAAATAAAAAACCCAAGTAAATGAAATAGTAAGTGAATTAATATAGATTACTCAAGTAATTTCTTAGATATAACGTTATTTTTTAATTAAAAAGCTTTCTAGGCATACTACTGATGCATAACATTTTTATAATTAATGCAGCACTCATAACTAGGTCTAATTAGTATACTTCCAAAATATTTTGTTGCATAAGCCAAAAATCTCAATATTTAGCAGAAAGGTCAGATCTTTTTTCTTACGGTGCATTTTTCAGCATCAAAAGAAACAGTATTAGAAGTCATAATATGTATTTTTCTTCACAGTTGAAAGAGACCAATCTTCCATTTTTTCTTTGATAAACATTTAAAGGTAAAATTGCAACCCAAATTTGGTTTTCTTTTAGCAGCCTAGACGTTGTTAAGACTATTCTCGGAGGATGTATCTGTGACTACAGCAGAACCTAAACTGTGAAATTCGCTCTCTTCAGAATGACTAAAGACCTTCTTTCTCCAGGCTAAAAGCAAAGCTGATTTTACAGTGGGGCAGTCCTCCCTCAGTAAGTAATTCCCAGAAATGTACATTAATATTCTAGCACCTTACCCTCTCTACCAATGAGCTGGTCAAGCTTGGCCCCTCCAACAGGCTGGGAAAAAGAGACGTGTGTACCTGTAGATGATAGGAATGCCTGGAGTGACGGTGCCGTATGCATAACCAAGCACCAAGTGTTTGCCAGCAAGCCTTTGACTATAAATTCTTCGTTGGGATTGTCTGGAAGGCTTTTTGTGATTTATTGGCCTAAAATATATTTGTACCTCTCCAACCTCATGGAGACTACAATACCTGCAGCACAGAGAATGTCAGTACTGTCAGTCTAAACAAGGAGAAGTGCTTAACCAGAGAGGCTAAGGTCTAGATGGCAGGCGATGGCAGGGAGAAAAGATTAGGTCTCCAGTTTGGCACTAATGGCTGCATTCTACCATTCATGAGTTCTGATAAACTGAGAGAGATTTCTTTCTCTTTGAGAAGAGGCTTTAAATATCTTTTTTCCTTTTCTAACACCTAATTTTAATGTGTTCTTTGGGTTCCATGTATCAACACCAATTACTAGCAGATTAGTTAGAAAACTGAGTGGACCTTGAGGAAAGCGAGAGGAGTTGGTAGGTGAGCAGACACTTTTTTGCATATGCTCAGTAGTGAGAACCAGCAGAGAGAGAGAGGCATCAGCAAGGAAATCCTTGGGTCATTTGAAGAGACCAAGTGAGCATCCCACTTCTCAATATTCTACAAAAGGAGGAGTCACTCCAGTGGTTATTAAAGTAGCTATTTAAAGGAGAGTTCCTCTTCATTACTGCAAAGTTTGGAGGTTTCAAAGTACTTACTGGTGAGGATTATGTTTTGAATAATTTACAATATCAGCGCTTCTTATCTCACATTAAAATATCATGCTAGTAATAAACTTAAATTCATAGAATCATAGAATGTTAGGGGTTGGTAGGGACGTCTGGAGATCATTAAGTCCAAGCCCCCTGCCAAGCAGGACCATAGAATCTAGGGCAGGTTACACAGGAACACATCCAGATGGGTCTTGAAAGTCTCCAGAGACTTATTTCAGGACATAACAGCATTTTGGTAGGGCAGTAGGTAGGTAGGGGCAGGGATGTCCTTCCTGCTCTACCCTGGTTGCAGCATTCCAGCACAGGGAACAGAGGGCCCTCCAGCAGTGTCATGAAGCTCACAGCAGGATGTGTTGCAGATGGGAAAGGAGAGCGTATCAGCATCTGGTAATTTGGTGGTATGGCTGCTTGGAGTTTTGCGATTACACATCAGTAGTATGTAACTGGCCACTGCTCTGCAGAGTGTACTGTAGTGGGAGTATCTTCTCCTTTTAGGCAAGATAAAGCTTTTCAGTGCTTGATGGGAAGAGAGGGAACATGAAGACAAAACAGGTCCACTGACATATTTTAGCCTTCCAGATACTTCTTAACAAAAAAAATCGGTTGCGTTTGCCTTGTCTATGTTGCTGATGTCCTCGTACCTCTTAGCTGCAATTGTGGGGTGCTCCGCTGTGGACTGTTGTGAGAGGACGTGCAGAACGGGAAACCTGCTGGTTCTTTTCTTGGGAGAGCAGTTCACGTTTCTACTTTCTACAAACTCTTTCATGCTTACCCAGAATGTTTCTACCCCTGCCCCTGCAACTGCTAACGTACTAATGTTTTTAATTGCATTAAACATGCCACTAAAAACAAGCAAAAAAGCTCTGTACTGTTATTTAATGTTACATACTGCAAACAGACAACTTAGACAAAATGTGGGATCAGCTTCCCAGTGAACCTGATAATAATTTCTCCTGAGAAATGAGATGGAATTTTTGTTGTTGTTGTTGATCTGAAAGTTGCGGGGTGTGTTTTGTTGCAAACACTGTATGACCAGTAAAAGAGATCCTGTTTTATGTTTAAAAAAACCCCCTTATTTCACAGCCACCTACCATGTTTTCACTATACAAAACAATTCCTTTATTCCATAACTCTTTTTTCTATTTTTCTCATGAGGGTAGGCTATAAAACTGAAATACTGTCTGTTTACAATCTCCTTATATTAAAATGTCTGAAGAGAAAATGTGATAGTACTGGGTATTTTGCTGTAAGAAGCACAAGCTTTCCTGCTGTGCTGTATAGGAGATATTTTGGTTTTATTGATTTTATCTGTCTTTTTTTAACTTTGGGATAAATTCCCCTTGAATATTGTAAGTATGCCAGAGTTAATGGAAATAAATTCACAGTCAATTAGCAAGCATATTTTTGGAACATATATGTATATGTTTTTCATTGAAAAGATTGCTCATGTTTCTTAGCTTTTTTCAAAAGCTTTTGGCAAATTTTGTTGAAAATTTGCCAGCTTTTTTGTGTAGCATAATTACTTAGAAAAATTATGCATAAATGTGCTTTAAAAATGTTGAAGCTTTTCCGTAGAAGCTCTGCCATGTTTTTATTCATTGCAAATACAAGGTGTGCATACCATTAGCTGACTGGCATATTTGTTTCAGCTAGCACTTTTCAACTAAGGAGTACTATTTCATTAATCCGTGGAAATTAGGCCACAAGTGGTTGTGCAAGCACATCTTGCTGTTTATTCATAAAACGGGAATTTTATCTTTTTTTTTTTTTTGGTGAATGTCAAATATAGTTCAGCTTGCTGCCAGATGTTTATGAAAAGAGGGCAGAAATTACTTCACATAAACATTTGTGGTTCTGCAATACCAATAGCTTCCCAGTTCCCAGATCAAGATTCCTGTATGAGTTCATCCTTACACAACTGGCTTCTAAAGACTTCAGTAAAAAAAGGTGAATCTTAAATCTCAAACCACGAAGCAACATAATTGTTACTAAGGAGTAGGTGCACTTGGGCCATACTTGAAATGTGATGCTTCTCATCTCAGCAACACTTTTCACTCCATTGAGAAAGATGTATGGAGTCCAATGAATATGGAAAAAATAATTTTAGTTTTGCCAGACAGGTGGGCAAAAAGGGAGATCAGGAGTAAAAAGAGAGAGAGACTCTGCACTGTATTGGAAGCTTCTCTTGTTTAACAGAGAAAAGAAAACAAGAAGGGAATGTAGATATAGGTACAAAGATGGGGGAAAACACAGTAAATGCAATATAGTACAAAACCAAAGGTTGGATGGCTTCGGATTCACTGGAGGATGAGGAGTGGTGAGAAGATGGCTCCTGGCCGCATGGAAGGGTCAGCTCCAAGCATCTCTTCCTCCCACGCTGGAGACCACTTCCTGCCTCCAGTATCCGGTGTGGACAGGAAGGGGGAGGGAATAACTGCTTCCCCCCTGGGACCCTCAGGGTGTCCAACCCCTGCCTGTCCTGGTCCAAAACCTCAAACCATAACATCAGGGCAAAAGCAGTTTACTGGACAATTGTCTGTAACAAACTTTGCAGAATCTTGCACTGGGTTGTAACTCCCTTAAAAACAGTATGATGCAAGACACTGGAAAAAGACAACTAGTAAAAGCAAACATTTATCAATTCAAACCAAAGCAGAATTGATAACTATGCGTGTCTATACACACATTGTTTAAACCAGAGCATGAATGCTGTGTTAAAAGGCTGTGAAATGAATATGCTTCCAAGGCGGGAAGCAGATTTCAGAGAAAATGGTGGGGGTGATATCCTGACAGAAGTCACCTTGACTTACATAGATGAGCATTTTACATTCATCATTTGCTCAGATTGTACTTTCAAATAGTTTTCATATGTTGCTGCTAAAGATATGCTTAGGCTGCCATGTTTCATTTAGGGAGGATTTAAATCACAGTGCTTGACCTTTTTCCTGGTCAAACCAAAACGACCTCTGTAATTGGTTTAGTCTTTTATATTACATTGACCACATTTTTCCTGGTCATTTGTGACAGAGTGAAAAATAACCTTCTCACTTCTTGTCTTTCTTCTAGTGCTTCAAAGGAATAAAATAGGAAGCATGATAACAATACCTACTCTTTGACAAAATGCACATTGGGAAGGGAGGAAGTTACAACAGCCCAACACTGGTGGAAGCCAATAGTCAGGCAATCTCTGTCTTAGGTGGAGTTTAGATTACTGCGTGCCCCAGTATGCCATTTTTCTTTACTCATAAGTAGTAAATTGGTCCTCAAATTTTACACACAGAGAAAATGTCCACTTAGGTTAATGAAACTAATTGTAGATATGTGCTTTGCTGGTTTTAAGATGCTTGTTTCATAGATGAACTAATTTTAATGAACTGAATTAGTTCATTTATTCTTAACTTAAAATTTCTAACATCTGCAGTAAGATTTTAGACAGTAGCTATGACATGATTTACTGAAGACAGTAAACCTTTTGTATGTTATGCAAATTAGCTTACTGCTGTTGAATTTGTACATCCCATAGCTGGTTTGCTCAAGAGCTGATCTCCCTTCCAGGGCATGAGAACGGGAGAGAGGGAGAGGAGGAACAAATGACCTGGCAGTTCCATGGTGCAGTTTCAAGGTGTAGCCTTGTGTGTTTGTTGCTGTATCTAGGATGTCTTGCTGTAGCAAGGATGACATGAAAACACTTGGACCTAGTTTATTTTTATAAAAGGAAAATAGATTTTCACTAAACCACAAACTTCTGACTGATGTAAGAAACTGTTGTCTGATCTTGTAGAAGATCAAATAACCAGTCCTTCTAGCACCGTATTCAGCTTTAAGTAGAGCAAGACTCCTGCTTTCCAGCTGCTCTGCTTTCAGCAGTGCTGTAATCTTAATTTTTCAAAGTATCAACTGCCTTTGACAAGCATACAGTTCATTTGCATAATTAATCAGAGGAGTAATATTTCAAAATAATGTGTTTTCCCTTTCGTAACAATATAAATCAGGCTTAATGCAACTAAGGTCAATATAGTTGTAGTTGCAATAGGATTGATCTCCATGAAAGTATGGTCAGGTCCTTAATTTGGTTTGTCTGCTGGATGATTAAGCATAGATCCTTAATCTCTGGGTTTGATTTAGTTGATGAGTAATATAAAATCAGCCTTCAATTCTAGACTTTATCTTCAGATTTAGCTGAAGAATGGTGAAGTGGTTCAAAAAATATTTGTTTTAATCATAACTATTAAAGTACCTAAGGTAAATTTTGACAGGATTTTATACTAGGAAGAAGTCTGATGCATTTCTTTCTTCTCCAAATGAGAAAGGCTGAAAATCACTATCTAAGCAATCAGTTTCATATTAATTTTTATGTCAGAAATTCTAACTTCTTTCTCTACTGGAAAAAAATCAACACATCTCTCTCCAATATTATATGCTATACATCTATAAGCAACAATTTTTAAACAGAAAGCCCCTCTAAATTCCTGCTATATGCAGTTTGTTTTTCATGTAGTTGCATCCTAACATTTATTCAGAATCTCTTTTCAGTACAGAGTTTTTAAGAAATTAAGTATAAACTACTCATCCATTTTTGCTCATTTGTATTTATCCAGTGATCTTTCTGTCAGTCTTTTCATTTATTGAAGGCTGGTTCTTTTATTCTTGAGGTACATTAGGGCTGTTCTCGCTAAAATACTAAAAAATAAAACTCTGTGACTCTGAGCTTTATTCTTTAGTATAAATAAGGAAGTCTATATTTGTGGGTCTACTTTGGCTTTACAAAATATAATTTTTATTTTATTAGAATGAAAGAAGTATCTTTCTTAGATACTTAGAAAAAAAAGTAGGTTTTGTCAATTTAGCATACATTAATGATCTTTAAAATGGTTATTATGATAGAAAATCTGTGTCTATAGTGCACACTTCCTCCCAGGAAAGAGATCCCAGCTGTTTTCTAACTGACTTATCTGAACAATTTGATGGTGCATGCTACTTTAGTAATTGCAAGGCATTAAGTAATGCTTTGGGGAGTCAAAAATCTTTGTAAATTATTTAACATGGAATATTATTGGGACGTCAATTAAAGTTAATCCAGCAAGCTGAAGAGCAATTTAAAAAGGCTCTAATTGACACCCTGTGGTGTCATAGTTTTTCAGTTTTGACTAACTATCCATTTATTACTCAACACAGTGCAGAAGGGGCTTAGTAATTCCAAATATAATTGGTTTTCATAGAGAACAAAGGAGGAGGAAGGGTTGGGGAAGGTTTAGCATACACATGCTAATGTGTTGTCCTCTGTGTATGCAGATGCACAGCTTAATATGGCTTGATGCCAGAAAGCTCACAGCCCTTGCATTAATGTGTTAATAAATATTTATGTTTTCATATATTGGACAATATCCCAAGGTAAACATGATTTATTCTGTTTGTGTTAGAGACACACTCTTTCTGCTGAAAAGACCAACATTTACAAAGTTTTGAAAACTGTGCCTAAAAATTTAAGAACAATGTGTATATAAACAGCTGGTCATGGAACTGTTTTGACTCTGAATTTTTCGTCCATACTAAAGTTCTTCAAACCAGAAGATTGTGGGATTTCCTTTGATATCCTCATTAAAATGTCAAGATAATGAAGATTTTTTTGAAGACAAAATTATGTACAAATAAATACAGCTTGTTTTTTTTCTTATCCCAGTAATTTCTTGCATGCAAACATTTTTAAAGCCTGGAATATTGCATGCACTCAGCACACACATTTTCAGCCCTTTAAGATCAAGAAGTCAGTCAAATGATTCCTGAGCATAAAGTTAAACATGTACTTGAAGATTTAAAGTCTTTCAGCTCCTCAGAATTATTTTCCTCAAGAAGTCCAATACACTGGAACATTTTTTATAGCCCAGTTCAGCATATTAGAGAATAGGGAATGATTTGGTTTACCACTGTAATGGTCCAAAGGACTGTTAATCATGAACTTCTTTATCTATACTTTAACGAGTTAGAACTTCATCTCTGATCAAGGTTTGACAAAAAATGGTTCTGTGATTGCAGTGTGAATTTTGTTTCCGGAAAATTACTTCCAATTTCTTACTCTTATGAAATTATGAAGAGTTTATTATTCATTTCTTTATTTACTGAGGGATGGTATGATCAACTGAACCAGGCAAAAAAATATAGATCCATAGAATCATAGAATCGTAGAATCATTGAAGTTGGAAAAGACCCCTAAGATCATCAAATCCAAGAATAAACCTAACACTGCCAAGTCCACCACTTGACCAAGGTCACCCATGTCCCTAAGCACCACATCTACACATCTTTTAAATACCTTCAGGGATGATGGCTCCACCACTTCCCTGGGCAGCCTGTTCCAATGCTTGACAACCCTTTCTGTGAATAAATTTTTCATAATATTCAATCTAAACCTCCCCTGGTGCTACTTGAGGCCATTTCCTCTCATCCTATCCCTTGCTACATGGAAGATGAGATCGATCCCCACTTCGTACAACTTTCTTTCAGGTATTGTAGACAGCAAGAAGGTCTCCCCTTAGTCTCCTTTTTGCCAGACTAAACAACCCCAGTTCCCTCAGCCTCTCTTCATAAGTCTTGTGCTCTAGACCCTTCACCAGCTTCATTGCTCATCTTTGGACATGCTGCAGCACATCAATGTCTTTCTTATAGTGAGGGGCCCAAAACTGAACACAGTTTTCAAGGTGTGGCCTCACCAGTGCCAAGTAAAGAAGGATGATCACTTCCCTAGTCCTGCTGGCCACCCTATTTCTGATACAAGCCAGGAGACTGGTGGCCTTCTTGGCCACCTGGGCACATGCTGGCTCATATTCAGCTAGCTGTCAACTAGAACCTCCCAGTCCTTTTCTACCGGGCAGCTTTCTAGCCACTCCTCCCTGTGCCTGGAGCGTTGCATGGGGTTGTTGTGACCCAGCCTGCCCAGATCTGCCATAGAGCCTCCCTACCCTCAAGCAGATCAACACTCCTGCCCAACTTGGTGTTATCTGCAAACTTACTGAGGGCGCCCTTGATCCCTGCATTCAGATCCCTCATAAAGTTGCTAACCAAATATGTTTGATTTTCTGATGTAACATCAAAAATTCCTCCTAAAATATCTACTTGGAAGAATGGATATTGGTATTCTTAAAAAGTTAGGTCCTAGGAACATTACAGTGTAGTCCTCCTTTACTTGTTTGCCTTACAAACATACCCAAACGTTGGATGCCTACAAATGACATTGCTATTCCTAATTCAAAACCATATTTTCAAGTTATAAATAATAAATGCTTTAGTGTGACTATCAGATGGAATCTTTGTTTTCCATGTTCGTGTCCTCTATTGACAGATTCATTCCTCTTAAAATTCTTTGAGCAGAATCTGTCTCGATATTTCTTTGTGAAACTAAAATACATTACTTCAGTCCACAGACAGGTTGTCATTTGCTGAGGAGCAGAGCTTTGTTTCTGCACTTTGGACCTGAAAGGTCAAATGGCACAGAGAGAAGAAAATGAGAAATATCATGGCAAGGATGGGTAGGTTTCAGAAGTATTGTTTTTCTTTTTAAATGTGCAAACTAGAAAGAGATGCTCATAGAACCTGAGGTAAGATTGAAAGTGACCCAAAAATGGAGAAGACAAAATGGGTTATGGGATGCCAGAACTGCTGCATGTACATTGTTCTTGAGTGGCTATCTGACATGGATTATTTATGAATGAAATATTCACAGGTAGAGTTCATGGAGAAATAGACCTGAGAACTAAAAGTGCACCAAGGAGAGATGATGGAAGTCAGAAAAGGTTTCTAACATGATGGGAAGATGAGTTATTTCTCCAATCTCTGCTCTTAAAATTTACTGAGAAAGAGAGGCTAGAGGGCAAACCCTTACGAATGGGTGATTCACTGAGGAATGTGATCACATGTGTAAGTCTGGGGGAAAAAAGGGGCAAATTGAAGGAAAAAAAGGTTACAAGAGAGACTTCTCAGAGGTGAGTGTAGGCACCATTGTCAGTCAGAAATAGGAGTGCTAAGGAACAAGAATAAATTAGCTAGATAATGGCGGTAAGAGCAGACTGTGAAAGAAGAAGGGAAGATAACGGAGAGGTTTCTAGAAAGTCAGTTAAGCTTTTTCTCAGACCTGAGAAGATTTGAGGGACTTACATCAATCCTGAGAGATGCAGCTGTAATCTAGGACTTCTCTTTTAAGAATAATCACTAAGGTTTTACCGAGAAGTCTGAGAAACACAAAGTATTGCCCACCAAGATAAGCCACACAAAATATAGAATTTCGGTTGGAAATGTTTATGTTAAATGAGATTACTCCTGTGGTCTGTAAAACTGGTTCTAAAGTAATTGAAGAGCAGTCATGAACAGAGCACATGGTATTACACAGAAAGGACTGAAATACTAGTACAATGAATAGGGTAACAGCATATATTGATGAAACTAATGACTCAAAGAAAAAAAAAAACACAAATCAAAGCTCTAATATAATAAAACAAGCCTGATACAGGTCAAATTATTTTGAGGAAAAAGTTAAAAATATTACAGTAAGGTTATAAAAAGCTTGTATTAAAAGGCTTCAGACTCAAATCAAGATATGAATAGAGATCTGTTGATATTATCTGGCTTTCTAGGAAGAAGAAATGAGACAAAACCGACTAATGGAAAATCGTAATAGCACAATTTGGTGCTCTTGAATGTGAAAATTACAGATTTTTATTTTTTTTTTTTGTCAGCCAGTAAAAAGATATTTCTTTTTTAGGCATATTGTAGAAAAACTAGGGAAAAAAAAAAGAGTTTTAGAAAATCATGGGGAGATCATGAGCTCTTTCAGTTTAAATTAGATATAAAGACAGACAAAAAAAAGACCTATCATTGTGCCTGCACAATAAAAAAAGCCATCTCCAATTTACAAATTCTATATTTTTGATTTGATGATGGCCTCATGGTTTCAAAACCGATCACCTATGAAAAGGATAGAAATTGCAAAAATTTTTTCTCATGGACCACACTTTTCTAAAAAAATGGAACCTTGCAATCATGCATGCTTCAGATTTGAAATCTGTTCTTTAGCTCTTCTTTCAGTTCTCTGAAGGAAGACTACTTCTGTAGTCACACAACAGCTCGCGTGAGACAGAAAGATAATCTACTGGATAGGAATCATACTGTTTATTTTGTACCTACTAACTGCATTGAAGGTGGAACATAACGTAAAGAAGCATAAGGCAAGTGGAGAATTTGAATAGACATGCGGAAAGAGAAAGAGCAATTACACAAAACATGCGTTGCACAGAGAGTGCCTTCAGAAAAGACGCTTTCTAAATGAAGTCTGCCAGGATACAGTAATTTATGCTTTGGGCCCACAGAAATCTTTCTACTAAAATGTTTTTACCCTAAAGAATGAGGAAATGGCTTTCATTTCATAAGAAAGAGGAAAAATAAAAAAAAAATAAAATAAAAGACGAAATAATGTATTGCAGTTAAAGTCTTGCAAAGATTGAAGGTTTTTTCTTACATCACGCATGGCCTCTAAGCCCTTTGAAAAGCAAAGCTTATATTACAACATATATAAAGGGCGAATGAAAGCTCTACAAAAAGCATGATCATCTGTGAAATAATGAAATTCATTTCATCTGAGAGGGAGGACAAAAGCTTTCTTACTAAATGTTTCCTTGTCACAGTAGTTATGTAACTTTTTGGGTTTTTTTAAAGCTCGGCTTAAATGTACCACTTGGCTGGACACTATTAACAAAACAAATAGAAAAGCTTTCAAATACTATGTTCAAATTCAAAGTGTTAATAATATTTATTGATCCGAATATAGTTTGAAGAATTGGACATGAACACTCATTCTACTGCTTGACAACTGAGTTACAAAAAAAAATCCTTTGTTTCATGTGTTGGCTTTTAATAGTTTGTAGTTTTGATAGAAATTATGTTTGGCATATATGGATGTTTAACAATTCAGCTAAAACACTGGCCCCTGTATCTTAGAGCGATAAGAAGGTTTCCTTCTGTTAGTTCCACTCTGGCCCTAATTCTGTACACTGGACTTGAATGACAGTATTCTACACACATATTTATACTTTGAAACTCTGAAATGAAAACCATGCATATTTGTGTGCATGGTGTGTGTGTATAACAACCAATAAATCTGCAGTTCTTTGAGTATTTAAAGAGGAGTAAGTACCCTAAGGTCAGATGCTTTCAGCAACTTTAATCTGTTCAGATTTTTTTTTAAATCCTGAACTCTTAATTCTTTATGTATGATGTAACACATAAAAATTGTTTATGCTTAGATTTTTTTCGCTGTAATGCATTTATTTATTTTCTTGTTCATGCTAAAGGTCACGCCGCATAAATTCTGTTGCTTTTAATCATTCTGAATGGGCTATGTGGGATGTTTCCTTACCCAAATGTTTACCTTCTGAGTTTAAGTGGAGAATCTTTGTTAAGCAATCTCATTTTGGCTACATATTTTCTTGAAAAAATTCTCTGAACTAAAAGATCCAACATTTCAGCAGTATCATCCTAATATTTTATTTTAAGGTCTTGCTATTGATGTTGTGGAGATTTGAGTGTGGGGAGGGGAGGGTAAAGACTCTGCCTTTTATGTTTCCTTCTTATTCAGTTATGCATTTCAGTGGCATCAGATTTTATATTAGTTAGAAGTAAGGATTATCTTCACTGTGAATGGCTTTTGTGCCCTTTCATTTGATTGGTTCGTGCAGAAATCACCGAGAGGCTGCAGTGAATCACTCTGACTCATTACCTTCAAGTAATAGGTTAGAGTTTTTGCAATTTCCTCTGGCTGCAAATGAGATTGGAAACTTTTTTTTTACGTTATCTTCGAAACATGAACTGATAAGAGTTTAAAATCAGAATAAAAATCCCTTTTCTTGATGTGACTAATATTTTCTTCGACAAAATTAAGATTATGTCTTTCACGTTTTCATGCTTTTTTGGCTTTTTGGTTTTTTAATTTGAGGGGAAGATTATGCTAGAAAGAAGTACTATCATCAAAATAAAGAACAAAAGCTTGAAACTGAGACCTCTCTCTTCCATATTTACTGCTCTAACAGGGTTTGTTATGTATTTGGCATAGCAGATCCAACATGCTTTGATTTTCCATCTGTGAAACGGAAAACATGCTATGACATTATTTGATATAAAAGTGTTATTCTTCTGTCAATGGATTTTACAGAAATGGTTAATTGCAAATAACCTAGCAGTTATAGAAAATAAAACTAGTCGGGAGGATCTCTGGAAGTCAACTTTGTGGATGTGAATGTCTATGTCTGTGTGTAACTTTTAGTATTTATTTGTAAATTAGATAGGAAAGTTTAGAACTTTAACATTCCACATCAAATTAAAATATCTGGCCCTAAAGTAATTAGCCATGTTAATGTGTTAAAGCAGTGGCAGAGCAGGATTTCAAACCCAAGCTCTTTTTCTTCGTTGAACTACAAACGTAAGACAGCATAGAGAGGCTTTAATATGAGTGCCCCCGAGATAACTGATGAAATGAAAGATAGTTAACTGCATGCTTTGAATGAAATAGACATAATTTAACATTTATAATTTCATGATATATGTAACTACTCATCTTTAAAGGAAGCTCAGTTATTATCTCTTTTGTGCTTTGTACAGGCTTTCTTACACATTATGGAAACTAAAGTATACTCAAAGTATACTTAATTTATGGTACACTCTAAGTATGCTTTAACTATAGTGTACTTAACGTAGGATACTTCTTCCTAAATCAAATTCATGACAAATTTATTCCTTCAGGTTTGAGAACTAAGAATACCCTTTCTATATTTACGATAATTAGTGCTACTTAATGTGAAACTTCTATACATATAATGTCTAACTTATTTAGAAACATTTGGCTAGAATCTTATAGGAGTGAATTCCACAAGTTAATTATACAATGCATTACCTAAAAAAGTATTTCATTTATTGTTATTTAGTTTCAAGCTTGTTTTTATTTCATTATGAGAATACCAAACTGAAAAAAACGCTCCTCTTAGTAGTTTCTCAATTTCCTTTCAAGGATTAGCTCTAGAACACTGACAGACTGTACTAGAAGATTTGTAAATACTCTGATTTTTAAGCACTTAAGTTTACTTGTTTAGTTGATTATCAATAGTATTGAAGCAGGGGTTGGATAGCAAATTGTTTTTCCTGCTGAAAATGTTGCAAACACTGTAGGTGGTCTCCTGGTACTTCCAGAACAGAGTAGTGTGAATGGTACAGGAGACAATGCTAAATTTATATTAATGCCTGTAGTAGCCAAAGTGACAGAAATGGCAACTAACTGAAAGAAATTCATAGGGGAGAAAAGTAGAACAAAATTCGGTAGAAATGCAGTCTGTCCCAACAGAACTAGGCACCTGACTCTATTTATATAAATGGATATTTGGAAAAAAAATGAGAGAGGTTGTATTGGAAATTATTTTCACTGGAAGACTGAACATATACTTAGATAATGAGATTTTCCTACAAGAATCTGCTGTAGACTAGCATATCATAAAGTCTTCATATGAACAAATGGAGAAAGCAGAAAGGATAAGTGATGTCTAAGTCCAAAGACAGGCTAACATTTGTGGTAAGGGAAAACAACTATGAAGTAATTACAAGACTATGCATTTAGGGTAGAAAAGAGATGCGGCACTTGAAAAAAAATATCAGAAGACTTAAGAAAATCAGTCTCTCTTTTTCTTTCATTTTTCTGTCATATAGATTTTTATATGATCCTTGAAAATTTCTTAAGATACTCAGTGTTTTAATTTCTTACTTGTGCCATAGGGGCGTTACTTACCTCCAGGCACAGAGTGGTCAGATATTGCTGTGGACCCTGTTTGACCAAAAACTGCATCCCCAAGAGTTAGGTCAATATTCTAGTCACCATACTGTCAGCAGTATATGTATTTGTTTCATACTTAAAACTTATTTTTGCATCTCTAAACTTCCCTAACAAATGTTTAGCTGAAATCAATGAACCCCTGCAAACATTCTGTTTTGATAAATCATCATTTCCCTCTTAAAAACTTTTCTCTAAGTTCCTTAGATGCACATAATGAGGTGTATTGAAAACCATGTATTGATCAAAATATGATATGTAGCCCAATATAAGTGCTAGAAGTTCCCCTCGGTATTTTCTGCACAGAAATAACCTGACCTCCAACACTCCTGCCACTGCAGCATGAGTTTTATTCTGAATCAAAATAGATAGTTGTAATAAAACAAGCCACAGTTTTATAACATGCACAAAGATGCCAAACAGGCAGGTTTCAGACAACTGAATACGTTTCCACTTCTGAAATGTCAGGTATCATCCTGCATTGTCTCACAGGTGAAAAATCATAGTAGTAAGCCACTGGAACATCTAGTTCTCTGGACATGAGATTTTAAAAAAGAGTGTGAAGATAAGATGAATAAAACAGGAGAATTTACCATTTCCTATTGTTTTAAACAGTCTTCAGATTCTGATGCACAGCAGATTTACAATGGAATGGCAAATTCACAGTTCCTCCCGCACATATGAACCAGACCGTTAAGTATTCTTACGTACAAACACTAAAGTGTCATACTGCGGCTAAATATTTTGTAATGAAGCAATTCCAAGAAGATTATTTAATGTCATGCAAATTGATAGCCTTTTATGAGAGAACAGTATCTCTAAAGCAGATGGGACAAAAAAGCAATGCTACCAGGTCAGGTTGAAAGTGTGCCCTGCATTCAGTTTTAGACAATATGCCTCAGTACTGATATTAAATTTTGCTGCAGAGGAAGAGATAAATTTAGTGCCTACATCGGTTATGTCTGAAGCAATGTTTACCTAATATATTGACATAAAGAAATTTTTCAGACAAAACAAGCTGAGGATTGATCCAGGCTTTTTATTTTCCATGGATTGAACAGCTTTTTCTATGCAAATGAAAACAAAACCAAAAAAAGACCCCAAACCAACCACCCCCAGAAAGCTTGTATGATTGCAGATGATACTTAAACCTTGGATTGAATAATAAGCTTTTCATGGTTTGCTTTATGAAACACATTCTGACCACATGAAAAGTAAACATTTTTTTGTGCCTGCTTTATAATATTCACAATATGTCTTCATTCATTAAAAAAGAAGAGATACTGTTTACTAGTGTTCCTCGAATGTATGCCTTTTTTCAGGAGCATCCCTTATATCCAAAAACATCCCTCCTAATCCCTCCTCTACCTCTTGGTTTGGGCCTCTGATTATAACTCCTTAGTCATTTGCACTGCTCATTGAGGTACACACTTGTCTTTGTTATTTTAAAGTGTTAAATTGTTGATAATTCCTTATAATTGATCATAATTGTTAAGGGGGAGATTCTCTGGTCTGACAACTACAAATAGAGAAGAAAAGAAGCTCCCCACAGGAACAGATATGTGTTGTGAATTCAGGGGTAGCGTGAAAATGTGACAAAAGAGCTATTCTTGTTTCTCCAGATATCTGTGCTCCTGCCCAATAAGTTTTTCCTAAATAATCCATCATCTGCTCAAATCCGATGAGCTGTTTCTGTGTCAGAGCTCCATATTTGCAATCTTTCTACAACTGAGGAAATAAAAATTAGTCTAAAAGCAATGCATTTTGTTTCTTAGTGATAAGACAGAAACAATTTTAAATAAGCAGCTTTTGGAGGCCTTGGCATTCATAATTCACTTACTTGACCAAAGCTTTCATTTTAAGTTATGTTTCTATACTGCCAGGGGTCTGTGCTGGTGAAGTGTTGGGGCCTAAGTTGTGGGCCCCAAGTTGGAGTTGACCTGTGAATGAGTCACAACCTAGCAGAATGGTTTGGTTTTCCTTTAGGCTTCATGTTGCAGAGGCAGAACCTGGCCCACCTGTGGCTCTGTCCTCACCCAGGTGGTTGTGGTTGGGGTAGTGGGCAAGGCCAGGGCTACTTTAACCAGGATCTGATCAGTTGGAGGAGCTTCCTGTTGGGTGTGGCTTCTGTTGGGGCTGGTTGTGTCTTGCTGAGCTCTCTGGGTGGTGTCCATCCATGTGAGAAGGGTCACTGAGGAGCCGTCTCTGTCTGTTGTGTCCAGCAGGCGATGCTGGCACCATGGTGGGCAGTGGAGGAGCTGAGCCCACAGGAAGCTATGGCAGGACTGTCTGAAAGAAGACTTGTGAGGGGATGTTGCTGAGTTCAGTGTTGGCCTGTGTGATCATGCAATTGATGGATGATGGCTGAACCATCGTGACAGCTGGCTGTATGTTATTCTTCAAGAAGTGATCTGAAAAGCAAGTGAACCCAATATCCAGGTAGGATGAAATAAGAATGGTTATCTCTGTGCTGCAGAATAGATTAAGAAAGTAAGAAATACTTGTTTTTCAATGAGATGTTATGCAATGGGCATAAAGTCACACCTAATGGATTTGGATTTGTTTACCGTGACCGGAGGTTCATTTACTTAACTATGTTTAACACTATCTTTCAATTTACCTAGATGAAAAAAAAAAAAAAAAAACAAAGTGTTTTTGTTTTTCTTTATTTCTGTTGTTGGCTTTGCTGGTAAAAGCAATCCCAGCAAGAACTAAAATACAATTTTATCAGTAGGAAGTTCTCTTACCCTTTTAAACAAGAAATTAGATCCACAAAGAGGACACAGTGTCCCCAGCACAACGCAATGGGTTCTGTTCTGCCTTGGGTTACAGAGAAGTCCTACAGGCCATAACATAACTTATGAAAGTATTCTCCTACTTCTTAATGTTTGTTTCAAAAAGGAAGACAAAGACTTTGAGAAGTGACCTATTCTGTAGAGTAAGACAACAAGATCAAGAGAATTGTGTTGAACTAAATGAAAGAAAAAATTAAAATGGAGAATTGTTTTCAGGAACTTGAAAGTTTCCTTCATTTTGTCTGATTTGTTGTTTTATTGCACATTTAATAAAAACTGTTGTTAAATCATAGAATTGTGATTCTACAATCCTATGATTTAACAACAGCTTTTTAAAAATGTGCAGTAAGAGTTACTGAAGTTTGTAAGTTCATATGCTAATGTATGACATTTATGCAGAATCATGCTTGTGTTTATTTTGTCAGGATAATCCAGTGCTAGACAAGTTTGCTTTCCACAAGCAAATATTGCAGCAATTTTCAAATAATGCTGACACATTTTGAAACATCCTCAAGAAACTGGAATCTTAAATACCCTCCCTCTACTTTAAATAATGAGATTGGTATGGGATTAAATCAAGATCCCCTCCTGTTTATTTGTTACAAAACGTGAAGAAAAGGGGAGCATTTTTGCCTTTTCTGTCAATTCCTTGCTGAGAAAGAGGGAGTCCTAAACAGCTTGGAAAACAGATTGTCTTCCTTTTTGTTTATCATGTCTTATAATCAAAAATAGCAGTAATGCATCTTCAACCTGGATAATATAAGCTCAGGGACTTTAATCTTCTTAAGTTAATTTGCATAATGATCCTTAAGGACCATAACAAGCACTCAGTTTTTCATCTATTGTTGTTTTTATGAATAATAAAAATTTTGAAAAAGAGGAAAAAGAAAATAGTTTTCCTTAAATAATATTCAGCTGTTTCCCAGGAGATACAAAGTGTATAAGACAAAATGGAAAGGAAAAAGAAGTACTAATTTCTCTTAGCTTTTAAATTTGTTGTGTTGTTTTGGTATGTTATGATCATATCTCAGAGATGTCTAATTAAGGGCTTTCTCTCTCTGCTGCCCAAGTCTACCAGGAGAATGGGCCATTTCATTTTCTCTTATGCATAAAGTAGTACCATCAATCTTGAGATGAGGTTTTTGTAAGCTTTTTAGTTTAAAATTCACCACTCTCTTTTTAGGGAGCCTTCCTAGTCTGGAACAGGAAGGAAATAAAGACTGAATTTGCCTTACTAAGTCCCGTTTGTTACCCGGAGTGAGTGATAACATGGTACTCGAAGAGCAAAGAGAAGGAACACCCATTTTTGTTTTCCCTACTTAATCTGGAAAGATTTGAGCTCATCTTTGCTAAAAAAGAAATGTGTTGGATTTATATTATCTCCTGTAGGACTGTCTTGGTTGTCTTGTGTCTCATCCCAGTCTATGGATGATGCAAGAGGTGGATCTTTGTAATCCCCAGAAAAGGCCGTCCCTGCTCGACAGGGCCGCAGCAGCACTAGACTCACAACAGTGACTCAGAGGAACAGTACAAACATTGGCTTTTATTAACAATTTTACACTAGGTTAGGCTAAGGTATTTCGGCAAATAAGAGGTGGTTTGGATTTTGGTGAATAACAGGTATTTTGGTAAAGGAAAATTATCTCCTTATTGATTGTCTGGGTAGCACCTGGTTTGACAAGGAAAAAAGAGAAAGAGTAAAGGAGAGGGAAAAGGAGAAAGATAAGTATCACCACCCTTAGATCCCGAGTGGTCTTCTTGGAGTCGAGTTGTCTTCTTGGTCCACAGGTGGTGGATTGACAATGGCAAATGTGCAAGTTCACTTTTATATAGTTTTACTTTTCACAGTACCACCTATAGGGCTGTGACTGTCTTATCAAGTTTCCAGAAAGTTCACAAATTAAGTCGGGGGAAATCTCAAAATGGGTCGGTGGGATGTCTTGGATAGATTAGTGGGACAACAGGGGTCTCTGGTGGTTGTGAAGTCTCCCAACAAGTTGACCTTGCTGAGGTCCAATGTTGGCTGCTCAAAATGGGGAGAACAGGAGGAGGGGAACAGGGAAGAAGCAGCTCATCACCTTGTCTTCACAGGGCCTGTTCTTTCTTATCTAATCCCGCTTCTCTTCTCTTGTCCCCTTGCAGCTGGAGCTGTTTGAGACTTAATCACTAGTTTCAGGCATGTCCCTGACACCATGTCAGGTCCATTGTTCTGTCTAACTGAAAATACACCACATTCCAGGGGAAAAAAGGCATGTCTCAAAGTATCATCCATATAGAAAAAAAATGCGAAGGCTTTGTTCTCCTTAGCAACCAGCCCCTGCGTAGAAATATGGGCTTTTTTTGCCCTGATGAGGTTTACAGTTACCAGAGAGGTTAAACTGGACTCAGAATCTGGACTAATCTGTCCCTTACCAATAATGACACAACTGAAGAGTTTCAGAACTGCCAACGCAGAAGCAGTGACAAGTGAAGAGTGTCCTCAGTCTTTCTTGTCCCAGATAAAGTGAAAGTAGAATATTCTATTTGACTGAAGGCCATGAGGTTAATAGATCTAATTTTAATCTCATTTCCTCCACTGTTCCCATTATTGCTGTTGGATGCATTGCATCCAACTTTATTCTGAGTTTGGACTGCTGTATTAACCACCCTGTCAAATGGGAGGACTGGAGCAAAAGACACATGCCCAAGCTGCTTTTCAAAATTCCAATTTATTTAAGCTATCAATGCTGTAAGAAATTATACTTTACCTGTGATTCCTCAGTTTTGATAGCAAAATGATGAATTAAAAGAGGTGTTCTAAGGAGGGGACTTACGGCGGATAAGTGGTGATGTTGGTGAAGCATTAAAAGTAGGAGAAATTCCACTCTGTGGTCTTCATCCACTCACATTTTGTAGAGGCTGCAAGTGTTTTTTGTACCTTTTTGCTTTCTCCCCTCAAATTTTTACCACGAGTTGTTTTGCATATACTGTTATATATTGTTGCAACCTCAAGAAATGAGAAAAAACAATTCTATTTCAATTTTTTCCTTAATTTTAAAAAATAACGGTAAATTGCTTTAAGAACTGTTCTTTCTATACTGACACTGATGAAATTCAGAGATAACTGAGCACTTTATGCATATTGCCGACTGCATCTAGGCACATGACAATAGCTGTACTTAGGTTTTAAAGTGCTAAAGGAAGGAAATTTTCACGTCTGCTTAGAGAGAAGTAGTTAAAGTAGAAGTGGTTAACTGCCTTTGCATGAGGTCAGTCCTGAAGTTGAACCATATCCCCCTAAATTTTAGTGTGCTCTTTCATCAAACTTCCTCAAAAACCTTGATTACCTTTGTATTAGAGGAGTCATTGGGTGAGTCAGTACTAGCAATTTAGTAGGTAGCACTTCAGTGCTGTGGAGTGCACCGCGTGCATCACTACTGAGCACGGAATAGTTTTGTAAAATCTGCAGTTGACATCTAGTGATAGTTTTGAACTACTTTCTATGCACAGTGCTAGATTTTCCATGGCTATTTGGCATGTATAAAATCTTGAGAGATATAAATCTATGCTGATTGCCTAAAGTCTGTCATTTGCTCATACTAAGGATTAACTAATTCTGGTAATTTTGGAGAACTGTCAGTTTTCTATGGACTCTTCCTATTTTCTAGGTCTGTTTTGGGGAGGTTTTGATCCAGCCTCCTCTTTTAAAATTTTTTTCTTCCCTTCCTTTTCCCTTTTCTAAAAAAATACTCTAGTTTCTTTATTATTGTTGTTGCTGTTATTATCTGATTTGTTTTCTCTATTAGACTTTCCATTTTCTACCCCTTTTCAGTCCTCTGGTTTCCCTTTTCTTTTAACCCAGCTTTACTGCCTTCCTACCAAAGGGCTGGATATATGAGGAAAACGGAAACACTTGACGTTTCTAGTCAGATGTTTTAAAAAGGTTTCTTTATCTTTTAATAGATGGATGCTCTTCTCACCATGATCATCTTAAATTCAGAAATTCAATAAGAAGCTGTGGAAGAAAGGATTGAATTCTAAAGTGCTAGTGTAGTAACTGAGTAATGTCTGATGAATGTCATCACATACCTAAAACTTTCTGGTTCACCAAACTTCATTTGTTATGAAAATTAATTTTCTGTTGTAGATGGCAAATATTTGAAGAGAAACAGGGCTTAGGGTATAAGTTTTGAAACTTCACTGGTCTTTTCTGACTCTTTTTCAGGTTGGGAGAAGTAAGAGTTCAGATTTTGATTCATTTTTCAGCTTTCAAATTTATTTTTCTTCCCCTAAGCCTTAGCAGAAAAATCCCTCCTTAGTTCTGTCTTCACAGCAAGTGAAAAAAATGAGGCCAGCTTTCTCCTTCTGCTTTTGAGTTTTTCCACAGCATGCTTCCAGATTATTGCAATATATCATCACTTTCGATAGATACGAGTTCAAGTCTGGGTCAAATGTTCTTTCAATAGGACATCAAAAAATTGCTAATAGAACATGCTGAGAGAAAGTTTGTGTTAGTGCTTCTGCATATTTCATTGCTAACCTTTTTTCTTCTGCTGCTTTTACCAAAAAGGTGAAGTAAATATTTTTCCTTTCAAGTGTTGTATTTAAAAGAAATCATGTTTGCAGAGCCATGCATTTCAGAATTGCTAGGATGGGTCATCTCGGACGATATGATTAATTCCAGTGTTGTATGAAACTTTAGCAGTCTTACTAAAATTCATGTAAATGTCCTTTTTTTTTATAGGGAGGATGAATAAGCATTTGAGCATTTCAAGTTGATCTATTGTTCTTGTTCTTTCGATCCTAAGCCACATGATCCAACAAGTAGCAAGTTTATTTTTATTGTTATTATATACTTTTCTTTTATAAAACACTACTTTTGCTTTCCGATTACAAGGAAGCGTAAGGACTTGGAGTCGCTATAAACTGTATATTTATATGTAAGATTTGCCCAGCCATATAGTGCAAGTACTTTCACTGTTTAAAAATTATTTTACACTTCTTTGAGCTACTGGTAATACTTGGATCCCCCAATATCATTATATAAAACTTTAAATGCCAAATCTTCTCAAATTATAGTGAGATCCTTTGCTTCTTAAGGAATCAATGCCTACTAATGCCTTATATGTCAAGATTTTGAGAAGAGACAGGGACTACTGATGCAGTAGCAGCCAACAGGGAAACACCTATGCCTCAGGGGAATTAAGGGCATGGTCCTCTAAAAAGATGACACAGTCAATAGCCCAGCTGCAATACCTCTGTACCAATGCACGCAGTATGTGTAACAAGCAGGAGGAGCTGGAAACTTATGCAACTAGAAAGTTATGATCTAATCACTATCACTGGAACATGGTGGGATGCAATCCACAACTGGAGCATTGCATCTATGCTGTAGCATAGCATGGCTATAAAGTGTACAGAAGAAAATAAATGATTGACTACACAGAGCTGTCTTTGAAAAACAGTGATGAACAGGTTGAGAGCTTACAGGTTAAAAATCAGGGGCCAAGCCAATAAAGAATCTTGGGGTTGGTGTTTACTACAGGCCATCTGACCAATAGCAGGATGTTGACAAAGCATTCTTACTTCAGCCACAGGAAGCATCACATTCACAGGCTGTGATCTTGCTGGTGGTCTTCAACCACCCTGACATCTGGGAAAGCAGCATAGAAAGCTGTAAGCAGTCCAGGAGACTCTTGGAGAGAGGCCAGCATAATTTTTCAATTCAGGTGATAGACAGTCTGACCAGAGGAGAAGTGTTACTAGACCTGTCACTCACCAACACAGGATAACTAATCAGAGATGTCAAGATTGGCACCTTGGCTGCCGTGATCATGCACTGGTGGAATTCATAGTCTTGAGGAATATGGGTCATGTGATGAGTAGAGATAGAATGGTGAATTTTGGAGAGCAAACTTTCTGTTTTTTAAGGAGTAAGTGGATGAGACCCCCTGGGAAACTGCCTAAACAGACCTGGCAGCTATTGAAGGACACTTCTAGAGTGAAAAAGCTCTTGGTTGCGACATATAGTAATTCGGGCAAGGAAGGCCTGAGACCAGCATGGGTCAGTAAGGACCTCCTGGTCAAAGTAAAGTATAAGAAGAAAAAGCCCAGGCAGTGGAACCAGAGATGTGTACCTTGGAAAGAATATAGGGATGCCGCCCAGATATGTGGAGATGGGATTAGGAAAGCTATGGCACACTTGGAGAAGAGAAGGCTCCAGGGAAACATTGTGGCCTTTCACTATATAAGAGGGCCTTATAAGAAAGATGAAGAAAGACTTTTTACCAGTGCTTGTAGTGACAGTGGAACAGGTAACAGTTTTAAACTAAAAGAGGGTAGATTTAGATTGCATATAAGGAAGAAAGTTTTTTGTTATAAGGATGGTGAAACACTGGAACAGATTGCCTGGAGAAGTTGTGGATGCCCCATCCCTGGAAAAGTTCAAGGCCAGGTTGGATGGTGCTTTGAGCAACCTGATCGAATGTAAGATGTCCCCCCCCACCATGGCAGGGGGGTGGGACCTAGGTTATCTTTAAGGCCCCTTCCATCTCAGACCATTCTACAATTATATAATTCATTTCTCCTCATCTTTTTTTGGGCAATTGACTCAGTTTTGGGTGAAGAAGAAATGAGAGGAAGGAGAGATGCACCTGAGAAAGGGCTGTGTTCTGTCTTTACTGAGGCAGGCTATTGTGCTTAAATGGCTTGGTGGTTTCACAAGAAAAGTTACCGTGTCTTTATGTTCATTGGTCTAACGCTTCAGGTTAAACATTCACACAAAAAGCAATTTCATGTGCTTTTTTTATTTGTGATAAAAGTTCAAGAGTTGATTTTTATGTCGTTTAGAGTTTTGTCAAGGAAACTATGTAATGGGGTTGCTGTCACCTTGACCTGCTCTCCAAATCACCTGTGGAAACTGGTAAAATTATACCTCTGCCCACACAAGTTAGTAGCATGTGGAAGGGGGAGAAAGCCATTGTGTTTCATTTTGAACAGACTTTTTGAGGACATTTAAAAAGATGACGTGTTCAAAACAGTTGAGTCTTTTTTCTGATTCATCTTATGAACTTGATTTATCATCCACTAAAGAACAGTCTATATTCAGAACATACAAAAATCCTGTTATGCTAAATTGCTTTCAGTGTCTCTTTTTTGTAGGTGACAATAGTAGGGATAATTAATGAAGTTTATTTCAGAGAGAGAAAGAAAAGTGAAACTAATATGACAGAGGAAGAAATGAAGCATTAACAAGAATACTTCATTATGAAAATAGAAAATTAACTAGAAAAACATAACCACCAAACACTTACTTATTTTCATAAATTATTACTGTTGTAAAATATTTATATGGGCCACAAACTGAACTAAAAAACGCATCAACTGCCATTTTTTTAAAAAATCACTATTTGTAAAGCACATGTCAAAAAATTATTTGTATGAACTATTTATATCACATTTTCTGAATTTTTGGCAGATATGCGCACCATGGCGCAGCAGCTGCTGTGGTGGTTTTATGCTAGCTCTTTAATGGCAACCACAGAATGTACTATATTCAAAGCCTCTGCAAGGATGGGGAGTGGGAGAATTTTTTGCAAACTAGTGGCTGAGCTGTTCAATTATTTGTTCAATTGAGAAGGAGGAAAATATCAGTTCTTGGGGTTCAAAAACTATTTATGGATCAGTGGGAAAATATTCTGGCAAAAATAATTGGATTTTTTTTTTCCTTGGCAGTTGAAAACAAAAGAGGGCGTTTTTCACAGTATACAAACCATTGCACAGCGCACTGCTCAGTATGCAAATGTTTTTCAATCTCCACAGGTTCAATCCCCAGTCCATGTGGGCTTATATTTGTGACAAATTGGTAGGTAGCGTGTTACGTTGTCTGTACAGTCTGAGGTCTGAAATTAGGCTGTTGCCTGCACTCTTTCGTAGAGCTCTTTCAGCATGTTTTCCATCTGTGTTACCCATTGCTCTTCTCCTGTTAGATGCTGTGGGGTACTGAAGGGTTATAAAATTTATGTCCGTCTCTAATTCCCAGATCAGGTATGCAGCCCCACAAAAGTTACAGCTGCAGATAAAACCAATTTTGATCTAGCAGTGAAGCACAAGAAAGGAAATTTCTCAGTGCCTGTAACATACATAGCTTGGAGGCAGAAGATACAGAGTTCCGAGATGGTAGAAGAGAGCATGCTGCAACATCTGACTGCTCTTAGGCTGTCATTGACCATCCCTATCATTCTCAGTTGTTACAGTATTTGGAAATAACTTCATAACGGGAATGGCAATTAAATGAAAACTCTTCCCAGTAGAATGAATCATAGAAAATGTTATATTTAGAATTATAGAATCACTCAGATTGGAAAAGACCCTTGGGATCATTGACTCCAACCATCAACCCTAATCTACAAGTTCTCCCCTAAAGCATATCCCCCAACACCACATCTAAACGACCCTTAAATACATCCAGGGATGGTGACTCAACCACCTCCCTGGGCAGCCTATTCCAGTATCTATTTACATTAAAACCCCTAACAAATAAAGTGGCAGAAGGAAAGATTTCTGGAGATTTTGTATTATCTCATTCCACAGTTAGGCAACTTGAAATGTGTCTGAAGTTCAGTCCAAATATATGGTAGGGTAACAGGCTTTGAAGTATTCCCTGTTACTCCTCATTTCCATTTTCTCCCTGCCTTAATGATTGTGGTAAGTGTTGGACTCAGATGTGAGAGAAGGTAAATCTAATAGAGGTGGAACAGCCTTATAAGAAGCAATCTAAAGGCTTTTTTGTTCTCATGGAATATATCTTTCAATATCTTATGCTACATGATTACATACAGCTCAGTAACACCAGTATTTCCACAATGCAGAAACTTACCTTCTTCCTCTGTACCCTTTAAGCAGACTTTAGGCCACTGCTGATTTGTTATCCCTGTGCTAGGATAGTAAGACCAAACCAGCCAGTTGGATTGCATGTTTATAAATTTGTCTTTTTAGACTAAAAAGTTTACATTTCAGTCCCTCATCTCCTTCTACTAATTAAGAGTTACTTCTCTTATTAACTAGAAAGCGTGCCAACTTACAAACAAATTTTATTTCATAAACTTTTACCCTGAGGTGAAATATAAATAGAATTAAATGTTTGAGGGTTTTTGCAATGAAGAGGTATAGAGATGTATTTGTGTGGCAGACATTTCAAGAAAAATCCCTGAAGACACTGAAAAATATCATCTTTTTTTCCTTTTTTTTTTTTTAAAGACAGTGATTTATTTTTAGGCCCAGACATGGGAATTCTTTCTCTGTGCAATCTGCTGTTGGCACTAGACAATGAATGCTAGTGGGTATATTTGATTTGCCTTACTTTTTTAGTTGTATTATGTTATGATTTGTTCTCAAAAAACCCCACCCAAACCACCTATTTATGGCACCTCATTTTATACTTTGAAGGCAGTGATTTCTATAAACCCTTTAAGAACTTTTAAATCCACTACCACTTATTACCCTTCACATTTTCTAACATTACTAAACATATAATTTTTTAAAAAATGCAAGTCTTTCTACATTATTCAAATGTTTCCTATTACGTCTACATTAACCTTTAGTTTCATGTGTATTTTTTGAAATATGAATGAATGGCAGAGTTGGTAAGAATGCCTATACAGGAAAATATTTCAAATCTGGAATTTAAATAAAATTTAATAGTTAAGATTGTAATCTGAAGATATCATGCCCCTATTCTTTATGACCAAGATCGCTTAGCTTGGTCACATCTTCACGACATACAGTTATGCAGCTCTGTTACGATATATAGCTTCCTCTGACCAAGAGGCTGCGGTCATGCTGCATTTTAGGAGGAATGATGCAGTGAGTTAGCCATGGCTGTAAATAAGAAAAGCATCTGTAGTTTAAATCTTCAGCAATAGGAGTCACAAAAAGTTGCGTTTGAAATATTTTGTTGTGGATAAGTAGGAGGAGTGGACTAAGAGTAGGTGGGTATTTTGTTTTCCATTGGAAAATAAAACATTTGTAAAGGAGAACACATTTCAAATGTATATTTGAGTAAATAGTTTTTCTTCATTAAAATGAACAAACGTAGAGTTTTCCACAAGGCCTAATGTTTGCTTCTTTTGAAAAGACCTATTTAAATGCCTAGGAAGCATTTTTCCAGTTTATGAATCATACTGTGAATTCCTGTGAAGCCCAGTACATTGCCCAGGACACATCTTTTAGTGTGTAAGCTGCTATTTAAGACTTCAGTAACTGTTGTTTCAAAAGTACTGGTTGCTGACACATAACCAATCTGATCAACATCAAAGAATAGTGACTTTTTCAGTTTGGATCTATGAGAAGAAGATTTACTCTTCGAGCTCCGAAACTTGAAGAGCACCAGTGCAAAATTCAACAAAATTGGTCTCCAAAAGAGCATATAAAAAAATCTTTTAAGGGTGAAGGTTGAAGAAATTTCCATTGAAAACAATTCTGAAACAATGTAGTATTTCTACTTTAATGTTTTCCCTAGAAAACCATTGATTTTTTTCAAATCTTTGATTGAGAAAATGCAAATGAAATATTAATTTCAAGCTGAATCAAGCAGTCAGTTCACATAAGCAAAATGATCTGTTGAAGTATCCTGAAATGCTTAACTCCAGCTCATGTGAATGCTGAGCAACATTAAGCCAGGTTGAAATACATTTCTTCTAAGACTAGAACTGACCATTCCACTTCTTTTGTACATCTTATACACCCTGACATGGACTCTTTTCAGAATGTTACTTGATGTCATATTTTTAACGCCACTAGATGTTGCTTTCATGTCAGAAAAAAATTAGCAAAACGTCAAAATGCTTAGACTCCGTAGACTTGCATTTATAATATTTCAGAACTGAAACTTTTTGCAATTTCATTTCTGTTAGAAATTTCCATGTAAACAAAGTCATCAAATATGGAATTTGTATATGTCTCAGCTGAGATGGAATTCCAACAGGAGAGAAAAGGTTTTCTGATAAACTTAGTTTTAAGTTGTTTTAGCTAACTAAACATTGACTTTTAATTCACCTAGCTAAAGGTAATAGGAATAGAAGAGGTAATAAAAGTCATTAAATTAATGCAACAGACTAGCAAACAACATTCTAAAAAAGTAGATAATTGGCTTACCTTCAGTAATTATAGTACCATAGGAAATCTATTCCTCCACAAATCAAATGCAGCTATGAATAGGGGTGTCAGGCTGTGGATAGGGATGGTATCAATCATTTAAAATTCAGTGTTCTCATGGTGTTTGTGGTTGGTTTTGGTCCTTTAATCATAGGAAGGCAGACAAGCTGAAATGTTATGGTTTAGATATTAAGAATCTCAATCTGGTTTACGTTCTTATATTTGAGTTGCTTTCAGTTTAATATTCTTCAGCCAGTAAAATAGCTCAGTATGCAACACACTTGCTGAAAAAAAGTGGTATTTGTTTCTAAATTTTTTAATACTGATCTACAAATGTACTGAGCCACGGGACGGCTGAATTTTTTCTGTAGCCTTGTTACCTCCATCCTGCTACTGATGCTTACAGTTATGCCTCTCCTTTAACTACTCAGAGAATTTCATGAAGAGTTCCACTAAAAAAATCTTGTGGCTGACATACATAATTCCTGTTAATCCAGCAGTTTTGGGAATGGAAACTGGAGGAAGATGATGCTATGCATGAGCTGACTGGTTTTTGTTTTAACACAAACCCAACTGCACAATCCCCAGGACTCCCGTGACTGCAGTGACTGAAACCCTGGCAACCCTTTTGTAGTACCTTACCAGCTGCTGCCTGCTGTCTAGCATGGTGCTGATAAATTTAAACCAGGCGTGGTTATGAATGTAGAACAAGAGTGACTATATATATGCTCAGATGATCCCAGGGAATCCTCTTTTGCCAGGATCATGTGGATACTACGAAGATGTAAACTCTCTGCTCGTTGTATTGGGTTTTTGCTATTGTGTTGCTTGAGGTGCTCTGTCCTGGAGCACCTCCTCTTCTTCTATCAGGAATACTATGGAATATACTGCAAAAATATCTTTTGCTTACCTTTACCCCAAACATCCAAATTCAGACAGCCTGATTGATTGGCTAGAATTGTATTCCCTGGTAAATGAAGGCTGCAACTATTCCAGTGGCTATTCCCTCTATTCCAAAGGCAGCCTTCGCTGAGAGACTTTTTCTTTACTGCCAGATCATATTCCGAAAGCTAATAATTTTTGCCCACCAGTAAATTTTGTTTTCTACAACTTAAAACCAAAACAAAAGATCTGGGTGGAAAAAAAAAATCAGAATAAATCCACTGAAGCTTTATAAACAATATTTAGATTTGCCAGTCTGCAGAATGGCCGTATTCCCAATTCCAATCAACAGCTCTTTATTTAAAGTATTATCAAAGGATATGGGGTACCAGGTTTTGTATTGCTTTACCTAAATATAAATCTCTCACATTTAGGAGACTTCTCTAACTACTACTCTATAATGCGTAATTTATGGGATTCTCTGTTTGTGGTGTGGACATGGCCTGATTTTGGAAGGTTTGTTCAAATGCTGTTTGCACAAAATAATTGTATCCTAGCGTTTAGGACATTCTTGTGACCGTTCAAGAGCTCACTTTGATTTAAGCGGTGAGCACAGATGTAATATTTGTTCTCCTCACACAGAGGACAGTTTGTAATCTGAGCTTTGCACAGTCTAAATGACAGGAGCAACACAGCTCACATTTCAGCAACGCAAAATGTAAACTTCCCATTTCCTCTCTCTGTGACTTGCTGCATTATATTTTCCGTCCTTATTTTTGCCTTGGAATTCCTCCTTCAAGCAGTCTCTCTAGAAGTTGCTCTGCTGTTGCCTAAGGTTTTGGCAGCTGTACCTTTTGCCCTACCCCATCTGTCTCCTCCCAGATGCTCACTTCTACACAGTTCTGGGTTTAGGTATTTAAAACATAAATATCTTTGCCAAACTTCCTAATGATTCTGGCCCCATCTGCCCCTCTGTTCTCACCAGATGCCCAGCCCTGTCCTGCTCCTTGTTTTCTGAGCTGTCTCTGATGATAAACTAAGAACTCCATTTTGCAACAAACGCCCATTGTTATAGAGCTTCAGTACACTGGTTTCTTTTTGGTATCAAGATAAACGGGCAAAGGCTAAGAGAACTTGTTCCATTTCTCAGTGGTTCAGCTCTATGGGGGAAATGATGGCTAAGATAACCTGGAAAAAGGGAAGCAGAGTAGTAGTAGACCTTTTATGCTTTTCCCATAATACTCTTTTCTAATTTCTTCCTGATGTCCGTTCATTTCCTACCTGGCATACATGTGTACAGTGAGCAGAAAGCCTGGCTTCACAGCCCAGGTCACCGAGCTGTAGATTTATAGTCATCTAGCTAGTCTAAAGCAGAAGAAGTAAAAATTAATCCTGGAAGACTGAGTTCCTAGTGGCATTTTGTGTGCTTTAAAGCATCACGTGAACTACAATATGCTGTTTAGCCAGCTCCTCAACTCCAAAATGAAAGAACACTTTGTAGGAGATTTCTGTGTCTATATAGTGAAGTATTTATAGGTGAGGTACACTAATACTCTCTCAAACACATTGATTAAATTTACCACAGAGCTTACTGACCTTCAGGATTGATATTGTATAATACTCCCAAACTGATACAGAATTTCTGTACAAAACAGGTACCAAGATAGGTAAAAGATACCGTGGACAATTGCGGCTTCAGAAATCTAACACATTCTAAATCAACTTTAAGTTACTGTTTTTTTTAAAATGTGCCTTGTATTAAGAATAATACAGATTGTTTTTCTAGTGGAACTCTGTCAAAGAAAGTGAAATAGCGTGTTGATTTGATAAAGGCCTTGATAAGAAATACATTTATGATAAATTATATCTTAACACACTTAATAATTAAAGTGCAGTAAGTACACCTAAGAATGTAGGACTAGTAGTTCTAAGTCATTAACTATTTATAAGCATTTAGCAAAGAGAAAGAAAAGCAAGCTTTGTCTTTTCATGTTCTGATGAGTGCAGATATTTCTTAAAAATCCACAGATACTCTTGCGCATATCGGTTTCTTAGTGGGGGAAGGAAAGGAGAAAGCAAGAAGACAGATCTAGACGCACAGTCAGGTTCCTTCTTTTTTTAGTGCAATAAGGTTTCAGAAGTTGAGAGCAGAGATTATCTGTACGCATTTACCTCAGAATAGGGACAATATCATAGAATCATATCACAGGATGTTTTGAGTTGGAAGGGACCTCAAAGACCATCTAGTTCCAACCGCTCTTTCATGGCAGGGACACCTTCCACTGGACCAAATTGCTCAAGGCCCCATCCAGCCTGGCCTTGAAGACCTCCAGGGGTGGAGCATCCACAACCATATCAGATAATTAGATGTGCTTTTTAGTATTCTTTCTCTTTTCCCTAAGATTATTAAAAATACAATTTAGTGATCATTTTGGGAAATATTTGGAAGGGTGCCCATGTAGGTTATTTAAAATACCTTTGTGTTTCAGAAAAGGTAAAACCTAAACATTATCCCTTCCTCCTGGATCTTCTCCAACAGGATACAGGCTCCTAGTGAAGCTTCTGTTGCTGTTCTGCTTGGCACGATTTTAACAAATCCAGGGAATCCTGCTATCAGTCATAGACTGAAGAAGTTAATAGCGGCACAAAAGATTGTTGTGCTTTAAAAGTAAAATACAAATGTATTTTTTTTTGTATATATAGGAGAGCTTTTGCAGGAACAATGGCACTTCATGCTTTATTTTTCTGGCTGTAAGATTATCCCAGTAGAGAACAGTTGGCACATCTTTGTTATTTGTGTTGTTGGATCTCATGAGAGCAGCAATAAAGAAAGTTGCTGTAATGGCTATTTACATTAATATATGGGCACTGGATTTCTGCCAAGCAAGCTTTTTCTGTTAGATATCTAATTGTGAAAGGGTTTTTTTTGTTGCTGTTTTCTCAGCCGTTCCAGTAACCATTCCAGAATGCTAATCCTTACTATTAGCTGCCAAATGCTGAAGGTCTTCCACATATTTGACAAACAAATCAGATTTAATATCATCAGTGAAATGATGCAAGCAATTTTCTCCTTTATGAAGGGTAGTTAGAGGCATTGTGTCTTGATAGTGTCATTACCTAGAAATATTATTTGATGTTAGAAATTTTAAAGACCTGTTATAAAATGTATTACTTGCTCACCACCATTAATGTTTTGTCATCACCTTTTACTGTCTTAAAGACTGCACTTTGCCATAGCAATAAAAAATTAGATGTCACTTGATATTAGAAACTTTTCTTAAGTTCAAGGTCCTTGGTAAAAATTCATAACAATGATCCTTATGATATAAATAAACAGATCAGAATAAGACTTTCAGAGTTGATCGTAACTGTCTCTCTCCTTATTATTTCTCCCCAGCCCAGCAATTCAACTTTTGAACAATTTTCAGCTACCAGGCCAGGGCCAGCTGTGTCAGGCTTAGTTCTGAGCAGGACGTTTGTGCCAGGTTGCTCGCATGTGATAACCTGCCAATCAATTCCCACAGCAGCAGTGGAGGTCATTCTGCAAGTGCAGGACTGTGATCCAGGCTGTCCTAAGAGGTTAGGGCAAATAGATTTGGAGAAATAAACATGCCATAAAAGGGGCACTAAACAAGGCTAAAGGTATTGTTTGGAATCTTAATATTCACGGGGCAAAACCGGTTCTGTCTGCTTTTCTGGTGATGAGCTTACAAGATAACAAAGTCCCAGTGATTTGGCAGTAATACTTAGATGCCAACATTCATGAAAATACACCCTTTATGAAAAGTATTCCTATTTTTTGCATAAAATGACTGTTCTATATATTGCATGAAGCTTATTAACATTAAAGAAGAATGTCTTTTCTGTTATTCTTGTGGCAAAATGCAGTTGCAGAGATCAGCTTGTAGAAAGAATGTTATCATGTTCATGAAATCTCTACAAAGCAGCAGAATATCCTACTTTTAGAAGCACATTTTCTTCCCCACAGTTTTCGTGTGACTGTTTCATTCACTAATTTAGGTGGCAAAATTACAGCCTGGTATCCTAAAATTCTTCATCTACTTTTTAGGAAATCCTCATGTAATGGCGCTAATTTGTGATTCTGTCCTGAGAGTTATGTAGACCTTTGTCTGTAGCAGCAAAAGAAAGTTAGAATAAGGTCCACCTATAAGGGAATGAATAGGAATGTCTGATACAGACAAACAGAAAGGGTACCATCTGCCCTGACAATATTCACCAGCTACAGCTTGAGAAAAGCCTACAGGAAAACTGAAAGAATTCTGAGATGTTATAAAGAGGAGGTAAAAATGGAAAGTAGAGGTTATTTAGATGTGGTCCATAGCTGCCCAAAGAGAGCTGGACTGGAATACATGGCAGAGTAGAGGCCTAAATCACATTCCATGACAGTATTTCCTTTTGAACTACCAAGAACTAGTGAGCTGTGGTAGTGAAAGATTTCACATCTGGAGGCCTGGACTGCAAGGCTTTGGATTTCATTTGAACTTTGGGTTACACTGAGGAGGAATAAAACCCTCATGATCTGAAAAGAAAAGAGAGACAGCAAAGAAGGACATGGACCTGGTCACAAAGGGATGAGTTGGTGGTTGCCTAAGCTTTGAACAGGAAATCTCATGTGAAATGATCAGAATTAGTAGATGGTGCAATATGGGAATTTGCTGTAGAATTGTCTGTCTTGTGCTTCTCAGAAATCAATGGTGCAACTTTTGGTATTGTCTGATTGTTATTAGGGAATGCCAAACTAGGAATTGATAGAAACTTGGCATTACTTATTCCTATTCTCATTAAAAATCCTCTTTGCACTATACCAAAAGGAAAGTAATACTCTTAAGAAGTTAAAGCTAAAACCTTAGGTAAACAAATTATGTAATTTATTCCATAGAATTATAGAATACCAGGTTGAAAGGGACCACAAGGATTCCCAACATTTCTTGGCAAAAGCACAGTATTGACAAGCTGGCCCAGCTCCCTGTCCAGCTGAATCTTAAAAGTGTCCAGTGTTGGGGACTCCACCACTTTCCTGGGGAGATAATTGCAATGGCTGATTGTTCTGACTATGAAAAAAATTTCCTCTTATGTCTAGTCAGAATCTCCCTAGGAATAACTGGTACCCCGTTATTTGTAGCAGTCATCTGAATATTACGCAATCTACAATCATACACAGAAAATTATTCACTTAATTATTTAGGAAATACAGAATTTTTTCTTTGGGATGAGAATTCAGAAGGAATTATGCCTGGTAATCGATTATTTCAGTGCTAACTTCTCATTTGTCAAATAATTTATCTGTAGTTTTTAATTAAAATGATTAGTCTACCATCCTTCATTGATAATCCAAGGAGATGCTTTCACAGTATCCACACACTGTGAAAATTGAATTAATTCCCAGACTAATGATAAACAAGTTTAACTTCTATCCTAAAACTGTATGACTGTAGCCCAGCCTGCACTAATTAATGCACAGTGTTGCTTCTGTACCTGACATGCCTACCAATTTACCTAGAAATAGGTTGTGTTGCATTATGCTGCATAGACTTCTCCATGTTTAATGAGTAGAAATTTCACTTTTTAGGCATCGGTTACCTGTAAATATCTACAATTGTTTAATTTGCCTTATGAATGATAATAGAAGTCTCTAGAATGATCATAAAAAGTTTATTAAGCTGTGTATCAACTACCTTTTTATCTTCATCCTGTTAGCCTGTCTTGTGAAAGAATTGGAATTGTATTATAGCTCCCAGATCTCTGCTCCACCTCTTTTGGAGATAGATGCAATCTGAGAGGAACAGGGAGCTGTAAGGTAGAAACACATGAGGGAATTCTATAGACAAAGGATGGAAATAGCATTATTTCTGGGAGAGAAGGAAAGAGTGGAATTACTCTTTCCTTTACTGAGAATAATTTTGGGTCTCTTTAATGGCCCTCCCTGTTTTTATACACAGGAAAATGAAGGTTTGTGATTAAATAGTATTTAAGAACAAATCTTAATATTCGAAATCATCATAAACCCTGAATCCCTGATGTATGCAATAAGCAAAAGTTGTCTCATACCTTTGTCATCTGTCAAATACATTTTGGATTAAGTTGTGTACTGATAGACTCAGATTGATAGGCTTCTAGGACAGTAAAGGATATATCTGTTTACTTTGAGAACTACAACTAATGTTGGTGATGTTTCTGTTTAAAAAAAAAAATATTCTCTCATTAGGCTTAAAAAACTTACACCAAAAGAGAAACATAAATTTAACTCTAATATGCAGGTCAAGCAAGGCATTCATCACTGTCTTTAATTACAGATTCAAATTATTAGAATCCCTATCACCAGGTAGTCCCATAGAGCAACGCTGCCATTTAACAACTGGGCTCTACTGCCATACTATAATACAACATCACATCCCCTCAGCATTCTTGTTTATTGATCATATGGGATGCTCTGCTCACTGCGAAGCAGAAAAACAGAACAGAATGGTTTTATGAGTATATTTTTTAACAAGTATTTTATCTGACTTGATACAGAATAAAAGGATACTTTCCCAGCAACAGCTGGAGTTTGTAAGTCATTCAGAACATTACAAAATATTCTAGTGTGTTTGCTTACTGCATTTTATGCTCTTTGCCCAGAAGGAGCAATATTATAATTAAAATTTGAAATTATGCTTTAGAAACTATCCACTCAGCTTCTTTTAGGTGGATAGTAAGTAATACAGATAGTTCAGTCAGTTCACATAGTTTAATCACTGCTGTTCAGTGGAACAACAGACAGAGATGAATACCATATCTTCCTTCAGGTCTCAGTCCTTGACCACATGTAGGTTCAATGGAGACATAATTAATCAGTTACATAAGCATTTTTCAACTCTAACATTTCTTACATTGACATCAAAGGCAATTTACATTAATGTCTCTCATTTTTCAAAGTTTAGTAGTATCTAGGAATTAGCATATTGAACTTTGATGCTTTTAAACATGGTGGGTTGCTGATTTAATCCTATGGCTCTGGGTAAAAAGTGAAATAATCAATATTTGACTTGCTGAGGAACAGAACACACCAGACACATGATATCTTAGAGTGCTAAATTTTATATTCTTCCACTACAACTGAGCACAAAATCCACTAAATCTCTTATCAAAACATCTTGTAGTAACTTGTGGCCTATAGTAACTTGTATTATGCCGTTTTTTAATCTAAAGAAAAAAATAGCAATAGAGGGTTGATAATATTTACTATTATGGTCCTTATTCAAAATGCCCTTCAGTCATGATAAGACACTGCTTTAGGATGTTGTCGTGGTTTAACCCCAGCCAGCTTCTAGGCCCCATGCTACCATTTGCTCACTCATGAGATAAAGGCAGTTTAATAAGTAAGGCAAAAGCTGTGTTCACAAGGAAAGCAAAGCAAGGAATTCATTCACCACTTCCCATTGGCAGGCAGGTGTTCAGCCATCTCCAGGAAAGCTGGGCTCCATCACACCTAATGGTGACTTGGGAAGACAAATGCTGTAACTCTGAATGTCCTTCCATTCCTTCCTCTTTGCCCAGCTTTATATGTTGAGCACAACATCATATGATCTGAACACTTTGGTCAGTTGGGATCAGCTGTCCCAGCTGTGTCCCCTCCCAGCTTCTTTTGCACCCCCGGTCTGCTCACTGGTGTGGTGGGGTGACAAGGCCTTGACTCTGCATCAGCTCTGTTCAGCAGTAACTAAAACATCCCTGTGTTGTCAACACTGTTTCCAGCACAAATCCAAAACATAATCCCATGCCAGCTACAACGACAAAATTAAATCTATACCAGCCAAAACCGGAACAGATCCTTTAAAAAGTGATTCATGCTTTCATATTCATCCTTTTATCACATTTTATTAGAAGAACAGGAAAAAAGCTAGCAGTGATTACTTTCAGTATTCCAATCACAGGTATTTCATTCATATGAAATCTGTACTATTGTTTATGATCACCTGACGGGACTTTAGTCAGGTACTGTAAATTTTAATCTCTTTGTTGCCTGATCAATACTTGCAACCTGTATATAGCATAATATCAGTGACTTAATGATTGTTTTAAATTTTTACTATTGGATGTGACACGCAGTACTTTATTTTTTAACATTGCTGCTAGTAGTTCTTAAAAAGTCAATTGTATTAAACAATACGATGTTTTTAATTCAAACTTGGAAAATTGAGGCAGTACAGAAATAAAAGATGCAGTACTATTGAAGGTGTAGTTTTGTCTAGATAAACTACTTATTTTTGGCAAAGCGACCAAACAAACTCTATCTTGCCTGCTTGTCCACATTTCAAAAAAAAAAATAAAATCCCATCACTGAAATAAATACATTAGCTTTGTTTCCACTATGGAAGCAAAGCTTTGTTTTGCCCGTCTTTGTCTTCACTGAAAGCACATATAAACTAAAGCTGAAAATTGTTCAGCTTTGCCTTAAAGTGCTCTGTAAAGATCATTTATCATTTATGGAATGATTATGAGAATAATGAAACAAGTAGTATGATTTTCTTCTGAAACATTTACTACTCAGGTAATGATTTATGGGCACTATTATGCCCTATATGGTGTTGGCATTACATGCCATGCCAGTGCTTCACAGTCTTTGTCTGTTACCTACAAGAAGTAAAAAGTAGAAGTAGAGACGCTAATGGACAACTGGGAATCCTGCCATATGAGGAAAGGCTGAGAGAATTGGGTTTGTTCAGCCTTGAGGAAAGAAGACTTAGTGGAGACCTTATAATCTTGTTCCAGTATTTTAAAAGTACCTAACAAGAAGGTGGAGACTCCCTTTTTACAAGGAGTCACATGGGAAAAACAAGGGGTAATGAGAACAAGTTATTCCTGGGGAGATATCCTGATTAGACACAAGAGAAAATTTTTTCACAGTCAGAACAATCTGTCATTGGAATAATCTCCCCAGGGAAGTGGTGGACTCCCTAGTATTGGATGCTTTTAAGGTTCAGGACAGGGTGCTGGGCCAGCTTGACTAGACCGTGCTTTTGCCAAGA
Organism: Eurystomus gularis; assembly: GCA_013400335.1. Taxonomy (NCBI): domain Eukaryota; kingdom Metazoa; phylum Chordata; class Aves; order Coraciiformes; family Coraciidae; genus Eurystomus; species Eurystomus gularis. Next base: position 60,222 of record VZZY01021879.1, read on the forward strand.
AAGATTGGACTAAATGATCCTTGAGGTCCCTTTCAACCTGGTATAGTATGATTCTATGACAACAGGGTTTCAGCTTTCAAAAACATTGCTATGCATCAGAAAGCCAGATTTTTAAAGCAAGTTAAATAATTGAAGCTCTAGAATAGCACTTACATGTAAATAAGGTTTAAGATCAGCTCTTTCATATGTGAGAATGGTACTACTGAGATCACAGATAAAGGATTTATTGGCAAAGTCTTTCCCAAAGTCCAGAGAAAGAGTCTTTTGAAAAGTGATATACTCTCCTAGCTTGCTCCACCAATATTTTTGTTTTTAAGGGAAAAAAATGGGTTCATATTAAAAAAGAAAGAGGAAAACAGTCATCTCCAGAGAACGTTTAATCTAGGAAAATATGATAAATATTTTTTCCTTTTAATGGAAGACATTGAAAAATCATTATAATAATGTCTGCATCATATAATGAGTTTCATCTGGTAGATGAGTTTTCTCCACCCTTTTGTAGTTACTGTTGTTCTTTCTGATTTTAGATTTTCAGGATCTCAAAAGTTCAGGTAGGATAGGAAGACTGTTTCTTGTTGCCATTGCTGAGGAAAATCTCTGGATTTTGGTACGCTTCTGTAGTATTTGAAATAAGTTATCTTTTTAAGAGAGTTACTGGTTTTTACTCTGTTTGTACATGTATTCTTCATCTTTCCTGTCACCTCTGCAGGACACAATAAAAAAAGGTTCCACTGGAAAACTAGTAAATGCATCATCAGAAAACAAACAATTTGACAGGCACAAAGATTAAAATGTGCCTTTAGCAGAAGTAGTCCTGATAATCTTATAAAGATGCTAGTTCTGAAGGGAGCCTTCAAATTTATTATGAACCACTTTGTACACCCTAAATTTCTCCAAATGATCCAAAACTGTCAGTAAAATAGAGAGAGACTCCTTGAAAATGAATGAAACTTGGCAGGTCTATGAATATCATTCTTTCTAGCTTCTTGACAGCATTTTGAGTATGTCCAATCATAATCTGTCAAGTAAAACAGATGTTTTATACTTCTGGAGAGGATTCTCCTAGGTATTTCAGGCAAGACAGAGGTGAAAATAAATTCTTCCTAATACTGAAGGCAGATGTGTATTGTGTACAGAAAACCCTGAAAGTGAGTAGGAGTGGATGTGTGTCTCCTTACTGGACAACCAGGAACTGAAGTAGAGTCTGCATGTCTGCATGCTGTCCTTACGCTGTCATTTCTACTTTTCTAACCTTGTGTTCTGTAAGAAGGACCTGTCAACTGTACCAGGTTTCTATATGTATAGTGAATAGACTTTGAAAGGCTTACCTAATAGGTATAAAACTTGGCTTCCGTTGCCTCGTACATCACAACTTGAATTTACTCCTCCATATACAGAAAGAGAGAGTTTTGGCTTATTGTTACTATGGCAATAGAAGAAAACTGTCCACAGATGTCATAGAAAATCCCGTTGTTTTATGTCCTTAACTTTCAATGGCAAAAAAGTTCTTTTGTATGTAGAACTTGTCACTCAATAAAATGTGACAGAGGAAGCAGGAATAGGTTCTGACTACACTTGGCAGATTAATGCTTGAGTGAGGTCTTTGAATCATGGTTTTATCTGCATGAAACATAGTCTTATGCTTTCAAAAAAGGTGGTAAGAATCAGTAAGGCATTTGGCTAGTTTTATATTGCTCCATCACTGGGTGTGTTCAAGACCAGGCTGGGTGACGCCTTGCTCAGCCTGGTCTAGTGGGAGGTGTCCCTGCCATGGCAGGGAGTTAGAACTAGATGATCTTTAAGATCCCTTCCAGCCCAAACCACTCTATGATTCTGTATATTGAATGTCACTGTTCCTTTTGGTTGGGCATCAAGAAGAAAAAGACTGCATTTGAAATGTATGCAGGAGCTCATCAGGAGCTGCTGTCTTTTTACAGAAACAGAAGTCATCTTGGAAGATGTGCTTTTATACGTTATTGGTGTTTTAATTCTTTCACTCAAATACTTGGGGGTAATTTAAACAGTATAGGTCTCTGTCAAAACCCTAAGACTAAAAAAACTCTCCTGGAAAACTGATAATGTTACACTAAGCATTAAAAGAACCAATGAAGGAATTTCTCTGGAGTTGGTCAAAATCCTCTGTTCACTTCAGGCCTGTTACATTATGATTTTTGCCTGGAGCAATCTCTTACATCCTAGATAAATCTGGCCAACGCACATCACTCACTAAGTCAAATTCCAGTTTCATTTTAAGGCGAAGAGAAAGTGCTTACCTTCTGCATATAAACTAAGAAACAGGGCTCTCATCTGTTAAAAGGGCATATCGGGTCTTGCATGGTGACTGTAGGATTTTCTGCTGTGGTTTCTACCTTGACCTATTTAGTGCAGGGCATGTCAGTCATTGACAAGTGAGCATTGAGCATTTTAAGCAACCTTGCATGTGTACTCACACGTGTGTATTTGTTCCCCTTTAGTTACATCCACAGTGCAGAGTTTCTCCTTATACTATCAGGAAGCAGATGAACCAGCAGTACCTGGCAGATGCTACCTTACAGCAAGAAAGAAATGGCAGAGCTGAAAACACGAGGTCTTTGTAGTGCTGTGCTGTGACATGGAGGTGTTCCATATTGGAAGCTTCTGTAGCAGGTCTTGGAGCAGTTTCATATCAAATGTCCTTCCTTTTCATTAAACGAGAGTGACTGAGGAAACATCAGCAATAAGCCTGAGCTCTATCAAAAAAATTCAAAATAAACAGTAACGTCATACTAATTTTGCGAAAATA
>VZZY01021880.1:10644-27870 GCA_013400335.1 Eurystomus gularis
GTGACGGCGCGGCCCGGGCGCTCCGGGGCGGGATCCGTGCTGGGGGCTGCCCCGGCCCGCCGCCCTGGTGTCCTCCCCGGGCGGGCGTTGGCGGGAGCGGTCCCCTTGTACCCCTTGTACAGAGCTTGGCGGGCAGTGAGCAAGGGCTCAGTCTGGACACTCGAGTCCCTTGTGTTAAAACTTCGCTATGGAGTAAGTAGAGATGTAGATTTCTGTCCGGGTAGTATCTTTTGGTCTAGTAGTTGAAGTTCATCGCAGTCAGTTACAGCACGCCTGTGGGCCCTTACACAGCTAGCCCTCTGCAGTTACTTCCTGGGTTTTTTTTACATTCCTGTAGAGGTAGTGCGGGTGAGGTTTCAAAGTGTATTTCAGTAGGCGGAAGAAAAAGGAGTAGAAATATTTGAAACATTATAGCTAATGTTCCTCATCACACCAAGCGCAGCATTACAATTAGATAATGAATTGAGCAATCTCAGGCAGGTTGTATGTAAATCTTTTCTCTAGCTCTTGTTTTGACGTGTGTTTAAACAAACACAAGTTATCTCGGGTTGAAGGTGGTGTGTCCCAAGTGTTGTGTTTGGAAAATCACTAAAGGAAATCACTTAAAAAAAATCCACTTTTAAAACATTTTAAGTTTTTCTTTTTATTTTCCCCCTTCAGGTCCTGGAATCTTGACACGAACTCTGCTCAATGCAGGTGTTAGAGTGGTAGCTCTAGAAAGTAACTCATCTTTTCTTCCAAATTTACAGGTACACTTTTGATTTGGTAGCACATTTCTGAAATTTAATTACAATTGTATAATAATTGTTGGATCAAAAAGGAATTAGCCAGTGATCGTTACTTGTAGCATCTGAAGTAACACTTAGTAATAGTAAATATTGTTTGGTCTTACATTGCACCTTCAGCAATGGACTATTTTATAATGAATTAATTTGATACTTTGTGTATGCAGGAATTCAAGTTCATAATCTGCCTGTGAATAGTTTAATGCAAAATTTGAGGCTAATACTAATCAGAGTCACTGAAATTATGTATGTTTAAGGAAGATGTTTGTGTGGAGCTTTAAGAAACCTGTATAAATGGTCTTGGTTATTCTGATTATGGGGAAGTATTATTTAACCTATTGTCCTGAAATTGACTGGTACTATGTAGACACTTACTTGTGTTGTCTTTTCCTGTTCACCATGGCTTTGTGTGACTTCCAAGGTGGTCAGGCACAGAGCTGCAGTAGTTGCGCTAGAAGAATTGTGTTGTAGTGCTGTAAAGTAGAGGTTTGGAACTGAAGACTCTCACCTGACTTAAAATGTGTCTAAAAGGCGTTTTCTCTGCATATATGAAGAATTCCAGTTCTAAATCACTAGATACAATGGTTTGCTCAGTTGAGTGTGGCTTTTTTGACAAAACATTGCAGAACATCCTACTAGTTTAAGCATGTGTATTACAGCTCTGTCTGAACAGCACAAAAATGTCAAAATGCCCCGCACAGTGAAGGAAGCTCTTCTGCTTTGCAGCTGTGAGAAGCAGCTCTGAGATTTCACTCTTGTTGACTAGGTAACAATTGTAGGTAGTGCGTGAACATTTTTTGTTTGTTTGTTTGTTTGGGTTGGGTGTTTTGCAAGAGAGGTTACTGCATCCAGATTTCTTCAGCTGAAACTAATTCTATTCAGTCCCTAGAGAACAGCCTGGATGGACAGTTAAAGGTGATTTATGGTGACTTCTTCAGACTGGATCCTTTGGTGACTGGAACAGTGAAACCACCTGCTATGTGTTCTGACAAACTTTTTGAGGCCATGGGTGTAGCGGCAGTTCCTTGGAGAGCAGGTATATGTATAAGGTCGCACGTTACAAACGCATTTGAAGTGTGCCTAGGCAGTTTGGCAAAATCTTTAGGATTTGCTCGAGGTGTATGTTCTATTTAATATATATGCTGGATTAATGGATGCTGTTTCCTACATTTCAGCTTTATTTAGGTTCTTGATAGTTTCAAAAAACCCTTGTGGCAATATGACATCTCAGATATTTGCTTGTCTTTATTAAAGGTTTAGTCTAACGAAAGCTGGGCTCAGCTTTGACTAAGGCTTGAATTGTATTCATTCTTGAACAACGAGCTGATGGACTTTCTTAATTCTTTGTAGTATAGGCATTACCATTAAAGAGATTGTCTAGTACATGTTGCAAAATTTTAAATATTCTTTTATGCACTGTTGAAATAGATGTACCACTGAAAGTTTTTGGAATCTTACCACAAAAAAAGGAAAGAAACACACTTTGGAGGCTTCTTTTTGCCCTGTATGAATGCAGTTCCATATACAGATACGGAAGAATAGAACTCAACATTTTTATAAGTGAAAAAGAGTACAAGGTATGTGTATGAGATTTTACAGGTAGTAAAGAATAAGTAGTGCTTCACAGAGCACAAGAACATTTATATTGTATAGTTAATGTTTTTTGCTAGGTTTTTTTTTTTTTCTGCCTGACTTTTAAAATCTTGTCCATTTCCTACTTGTTGCCTTTATGAAGTAGTGGCATTGTCAAGAAACATCCTGTCCTCCCATAACCACAAATCTTACAAATGTGAACACTGGTCCCTGAGAAGGGTACACAGCAGTAGACTGGTTGCTGCTTTCCATTGTAACTTGTGAGGTGCTTAAGTTCTGTAACATGCTCTTGCAACAAAATTGTTCACTAGGTGCAGATGATTCAAAACGCCTGGTGAAGAGGATTCAGAGTTGCTAAATACTGTACTTGGTGAGATGCACTTGTCCACTTTTGTATGCAGTAATGAAAAGATCTGAGGCAAAATATGAGTGATTTACACACCTTTCTATTAAGGTTCTGCACGCTAAGGTGCAGAGCAGCTTTCTGGGTTACACGTTCCTAATTTATGCTGTCCCAGATGCCTAGAACTGTGCTTACAGTCCAAGGGTAGCTTTTTCTGTGAAGCTGTGAAGTTCATACAGAGCCACAAGCCTTTAATAACTTGAAGTAAGCAAAGTACACTTTGTTGTGCAAAGTACACAACCAGCGTTGTGTCTTAACACCCTACTGAAAAAAAACCCAAGTCTGAAGTATATTCTTCTGCAAAATGAGAGGCTGGACACCACTGAAATATCCACTTAAAGAGTATGTTTTTAATGGCCAGATTTTTGAGCAAATAGGGGGCAGCCAATTCATTTAATGCAGTCACTGTGGTTTTTTATTACATTTTCTAGTTTTATTTTGAACACTGTTAAATGAGAGTTGTGTACCTAAGTAAAAGCAATTGGAATGTTCTTTTAGAGGGAATTGTTGGTTCCTTTTTGGTTGGTTGTTTTTTGGTTGATCATATGATAAGGCTCTCTAGAACGTATTATGAGGATTTAAATTTCCCTGCTGCAATTTACTTCTGTCTTTACCCTGTATGAAAATAACCACAAGTTTTCTTTTTTTCTTGCCCTAAGAGTTGTTCAATCTGTAATATCGATCAGGGCGATGACTGCGCAAGCTGCTTAACGTTCAGTGAGGTCACCTGATGCTTGGCTTACTCTGCTTGTGTGTCTTGTTGGGAATATTATCTTATCAGTGCGAGCTGATAACTCTGCCCATGTTAAGGTTTTTATACATAACATGATCCCTGTTTCTCCTCTGTGTGAAACTTCTCTGCCTTAAAAGGGACCAGAAGGTATAAGCTGGAAATTTCTGCACAGTCCAGTTATTCAGATAACTGCGGCAAAGAAATACTTAGACTGTCATAACGTCTTCTAATCATGTGTTCTGACAAGATGTACTAAAATAGCACAAAGTATGTTACTTTTTTTCTGCCTGACTTTTAAAATCTTGTCCATTTCCTACTTGTTGCCTTTATGAAGTAGTAGCATTGTCAAGAAACTTGAAATTTTAGACTTAACTATGAATTTCTTAACACTTGTTATATATATAAGGATTTTTCTTAGATGAAGCAACTTTAGTTTTTGCAACAAAAATGCTGTTTCTTTGTCATTTTGTTAGGTATTAACAGCAAAGCCTGGGGATGCAAGGGCTTACCAAGCAAGTACTGTTCTTTGGCAAGTAGGATGTGAAATTCAACTCCTGCACATGGTAAGATTTTTGTACCAGCTGATGTGGTCTAATACTATGGATATGCTTTTAGAAAAGAGTTTATAGCGTTTTACTATCACAAATTAATTGGTAGCTAATTTGACATTTAAATTAGTTGGAGAACTATTGAAAACTTTTGGATGAAACCATTACGTTTTATGTAAAAACTTTCAGTAAAGCAGCACCATTATTAACTATGATGTCAGTATTTTCATTAGAAGCCACTGTACTCAAAAACATTTCTTCTCAGAAGCTGATAAATAGGAAAGACATGTTTGTGCAACAGATAAGTCTTTTCCATCTTGCTATGGGTTGTGTGAAACTAGAAGACTGCTCTTCCCATCTGTCATAGTCTGCTCTTTATGTCCTCTGCCTGTTGCTATCCTATATACTTTCAACTTCCCGAGCTGCGTTAAGTAGAAAATACTTGTTTGAGTCTTGATGCCTTCTTGTTCCAAGCGGGCCTGCTTCTCTTGCTAGTCAGTAACCATCTTACCTTGTCAGACATGCTGTCGTTTAGTTCTAAAAAGTTTTTTTTAATGTTGTATCTCCACTTCCACATGAGCACGTGGCCACCAACTTTTACTTACTTTGTGCCCCTTTAGATTTATCTTTGTTTGGGCTCTGCTTTTCTAGGCACCTCTCTTCATACTTCAAATGTTTTGCTAATGTAAAATTAAAAGTTTCACTACCTGTTGTATTCCAAATACCTGATACCATGAGGTATATATTAAGGTAAATATTGAGGAGTTAAAGAATTAGGTGATACTTGTTGAAAATGGTCATCTAATAGGGATGAAGGAAAAGTGGAGGCATTCAATGCCTTTTTTGTCTCAGTCTTTAATAATACTCATAGATCTTGGGCTGTCTGGCCCCCTGAGTCAGAGGATGACGAGTGTGGGAACACAGACTTTCCATTTGTGGACACTGAAATTGTAAGGGTCCAGCTGCATCAGCTGAATGTTCACAAGTCCATGGTGCCTTGTGGGGTTCAGCCCAGAGCACTGAAGGAGCTCGTGGGTGTTAAGGCAAGAACCCTCCCAGTCACCTATCAAAGGTTTTGGGACTCTGGGGAGATCCCTGCTGACTGGAAGCCAGCCAGGGTTAGTCCTATCTGCAGAAAGGGTGTAAGGGAAGACCCAGGGAGCTACAGAGCTGTCAGTCTGACCTCAGTTCCTGGAATAATTATGGAGAAGATTATACTGGGTACTACTGAAAGGCACTTAAAGAATCACGTCATCATCAGGCACAGTCAACATGGGTTCACAAAGGAAAGTCCTGTTTAACTAATTTGATACCCTTCTATGGTGAGGGAGAGTGCTGGATGTAGTTTTTTCTGGATTTTACTAAGGCTTTTGGTACTGTCCCTCACAACATCCTTCTGGACAAGTTGTCCAGCTGTGGGATGAGAGGGTTGACAGTGCACTGGGCAAAGAACTGGCTGAAGGGCACAGCTTGAAGGGTTGTAGTGAATGGGGCTACCTCTGGCTGATGACTGGTCACCACTGGTGTTCTGCAGGGTTCAGTTCTAGGGCCAGTCCTGTTCAATATGTTTATGAACGATCTGGATGCAGGAGTTGAATGCACCACTAGCAAGTTTGCTGATGACACCAAACTGGGAGGTGCTGTCACCTCTCCTGAGGGACAGGATGCCCTGCAGAGGGATCTAGATAGATTGGAGCATTGGGCAATGATTATTGGGATGAAATTTAACAAGTCCAAGTGCCAGGTTCTGCACCTAGGATGGAGGAATGCTGGGAAGAAGTATAAATTGGGAGAGGAGTGGCTGAAGAGCAGTCCTGCAGAAAGGAATCTCAGGGTGCTGGTTGACAGCAGGCTCAATACGATCCAGCAGTGTGCCCTGGCAGGCAAGAGGGCAAACCCCATCCTGGGGTACATCAAACACAACATCATCAGCCAGTCAAAAAAGGTGATTGTCCTGCTTTATTCAGCATTCATGTGACCTCACCTTGAATACTGTGTGCAGTTCTGAGCCCCACAATTTAAGAAGGATGTGAAGGAGCTTAAGTGAGTCCAGAGGAGGGCAACAAAGCTGTGGAAAGGGCTGGAAGGAACATCCTGTGAGGAGCAGATGTGGTGAACTGACCCACGTATTAAGAATATTTTTGCCTTATTAAAACAGCGAAGCAAGAACTCTAATTCCCATAAATAAATTTGGCAAAGGACTTGGGGCTTGTCTAGCTTGAAGCAAAGGAGACTGAGGCACAACCTCATTGCTCTCTACAGCTTCCTGAGGAGGGCAAGTGGAGAGGGAGGTGCTGAGTGCTTCTCCCTGCTGTCCAGTGACAGGACATGTGGGAAGGGTTCAAAGCTGTACCAGGGGAGGTTTTGACTGGATATTAGGAAGCATTTCTTTACCGAGAGGGTGGTCAAACACTGGAACACACTTCCTAGAGAGGTGGTCGATGCCCCAAGCCTGTCAGTGTTTACGAGGCATTTGGACAATGCCCTTAATAACATGCTTTAACTTGGTGAGCCCTGAACTGCTCAGGCAGCTGGACTAGATGATTGTTGTAGGTCCTTTCCAACTGAAATGGTCTATTCTCTATTTTATTCTATTCTATCAAGCACTGTAATTCTGTAATCTATTTTCTCCCTCCCATAGGAACCTTGGTCATCATTTCTAACTAATCTGAAAAATGGGGGACTGGCAGTACCAAAAAGCACGGTAAGATCATTCTGTTCAATTTTCTCCTTTTGGAGATGCAGCTAAACCACTTTAATTAAAGGTTAAAATAACTTTGTAACAGCATTTACACATTTATTGTTTAAGAAGCGTTCTAATTAAAACTTGCATGTAGACGCATCAGAAGTGGGATGAAGAATTGCTACGAGCTTAGAAACTGAAATAAACAATCGTTATTGTCTATGATGGAAAAAAATAGAGTGAATAAACAGCATAAAGGGATGTGAACAGATAGTCTTTTGAAAAAGAAATTACGGACAGGGTCACATCTACCTGCTTGAGCAGAACAAGTGTCACTACATTAATAGCACAATCAGTGTGTTGCTGGTTCTGATTAAAGTGGTTATTCCAGTCTAGATTCCATGTGCTAGTTAATCGCTGAAAAGTGCAAGTCTCAAACCTTAAATCTGAGAAGTGGAAAAACACCTTGTGTAAAGTTCTTTACTTTTCTTTTTTAGAGAAGTAATAATGTTCCTTTGTATAATATAAGAATGTTTCTATTTAATACCAATAATACAAAGGTATGTTTACTTAATGCTTGGTTTTTACCCTCCCCAGAACACTGGCATGGTAGTATATCGAGTGTTGTTTGAAACACTACTGTATGCTATAAGTGACTACAAGAGGATGTAAGTGACTGGCTGTGCCTTACACACCTCGGGGTGTTGCACTGTCAGGTGCAGTACGTAAGATGTATTGCCAGAGCCTTAAGCGAAGTACAGATGGGAGATCTGTTGGGTGATACATCCATTGCAGCCAGTGCAGAAGTATGTTTATTTCAGTCAAAGACTCCCTCCCAGTTTCATATTGTATTGTCCATTTCAGCTAAGAAAGTTCAGTCTTAAAAAATAAAACGGAAGTGATATCATGTCTGTTTTGTTTCCTATTTCCTTACCTGTTCGGGAACTGGGGGACGTAAAGCATCTTTGTTCTAGGACAAAATTTTAAAGCCTCAGCTTCCAATGAAACAATTTTGTTAAGACTTGTAAAACTTTTTAAGAAATGTTACGGATGGCACATTTGAAACACTTTACTTTTAGCTAAAGTCTTAGAAATGATTTTTCAGTGACTGTTTTTTGTTTTTCTTGCAGTGGCTGCCAAATGACCATTTATGTTTGGTACGACTGACTCCTCGGCAAAATCTATTTACAGGAGACTTGAAGCCCACAAATTCATCTACCTTTATTTTCATGGTGAAACAGTGTCTTGCGAAACCTAAGTCTAGACTTACTGATAGATTAAAGTAAGTAAGAAAGAACTACTCTCTTCAGAGTAATAGAGGACAATACTAAAATACGTTATCAAAGCAGTATTTATTTGTAGCTGAAACACAGCGTTTCTCCTTTTAAATAGTTCTCTACATGTAGAATAGATGATTTCATTTTTGCAACCCACAGCACAATATTTTGGGCATCGTTCTTGGCCTGCATTCACAGATGATAAAAATGAGGTTTGACAGGAAGGTCGACAAATATTTAGAATGTAGATGTGCACTAATTGTCTGTACCTCCAATGACAGTAAGGTCATGTATCTGCAAGAAGTTTTCACTCACTTTACAGACATAATAATTAAGTTACCAAGAGTTTTTCTGGTATAAAAATTAAAAGCTGAAAAAGAGTTTCAGTTTATAACAGACATCAAAATAAGGCCAATGAAAACAGCTGAAGGTTATTGAAGGTGGAGCAGGCATGTCCTCAGATGGCTTTCTGTTATCTAATTAAAAAATTAGGCTTCAGACTTCTTTACCAATTATACAACTCTCTTTAATTATTCTTTTTGGTATTACATTGGAGCTCTTCACTTTGCCACTGTGCTTTATGGTCAGTGTTTCTGTTTCCCTTAAACAGGAATTGTTTGCAGTTTGGAAAGCACTGACTTCAACTTATTAATGAAAATAATTAATATATTTCTCATTTGCTGGTAGTAGTTCATGGAAGTTAATTTCCAGAAAGGGAGGGGAAAAAAAAAAGCAGCTGATAAATTCCAGTAACTCATTTAGCAAAGACAAGTGCAAAAAAAGCCTTAAGTGGATTTCTTTCTTAAAGCTCAGTGGTATACACCTAAGGTCCATGTGATCCAGGAAGCCAGGAAGTGGAGCTAACCTTGCAGGCTTCTAATGTGCATCTTCCATGTATTTATGCACCCTTTTCTTCTCTGGGAAATAGTTAATGCATTTGCACACTTACAAAAGGTCTGGATTTCATAGCAATTATGTAGATGGAAAGACAGTGGATACATCTGTTTATATATGGAAGAAAATACCTAGGAGATGCAAGTCACACTAACTCATGCTATACTGAATCATCTTCTTGAAGATGACCTTAGCTTTAATTTCTCAGACATTGAAGAATAACCACTTTTTATGCTGTAACGCCTGTTACTGACTTAGGCAGTTGGGGTGAAAGAGGGAGGAAGGGCACCCACCCTCTAATGAGGAGGCTTATGTGGTTTGGTATTGTCTGTGTCTGCTCGGGGGTTTATTTGGTATTTGTATGTCTTATTAGCAGAGGTTTCTTCCTGTTTGCAGTATGGATTGAAAGTAGCTTGTGTTGTAGAAAGATGTTAACTTCTACAAGCTGCAGAACAGTGAAATGGACCTTCAGATACTGTTTCTTGCTCTTTAATTTTTCATAGAAAGAAGTGCTGCTTTATGACTTTTTGTTTGTTTATTTCAGTTCATGGAGCTTGGACAATGGTGATAAAATGCTGAGCGAGCTAGAAATTCCAGAAAATGCTGAAACGCGTAACTTATATCCAGAAGACTATAGGCGTCTCTTTGAGGCTTTGCAAAACTCTAATATGTTTTCTGAAATGTGGTTTCATGATGAAGTCTTGGAAAGTATAAGGAACATATAAATGTAAAGCTGCTGTCTTTTGGAAGACTACCTTTGCTTCTGGAAGATTACTTTGATAAGAAATGATTTAAAGAAAATCGGAGATACTGTTAACTAGATGATTTCCTGTCCAAACAGGAAAATAAATTAAGCAACAAGAGCCCTTCTACACAGGATGAAAGTAATGGATTCACAGTTACTTGATCACAATCCTATCTAGAATGGACACACTTTGCATCTCTTCCAGGAGCACATTAGTGACCTGCTGCTTTTGGATGTATCACTTAAATGGAACTTTTTGTTACACTGCTGTATATTTACAACATTTGAAAGAAATAACAGAACAAATACCATTATTTGTGTGGTTTGTATTTTAGTGCTTGGTGATTTGAATGCCTTTTCACAGATTCCCAAAACACAGAGGTCTTTACAACGACAGAATCCATTACATTAGACTCCAAGGCTTTGTCTCCTGATCTAAAAGGCAACATAATATTGATAAATCAGTAGTGGTGGGGTAGTAGAAGACAAGGTAATGACATTATGAGAAAACATCATCTGAGAGTTGTTGGGTTTTGGGTTTTTTTTGTTAGCTAAAGATAGTTACATCTCGGGGGGAAAAAGCTGTAACAATTCTTTCTTCTGAAAAGTTTGAAAGCAACACTGGGCAGCCTGTTGTAGTTTGCAATACGTGAACCCCTATACGTGTATCGGCTTTATCTTATTTTAGGTCTAAAACCAAAGTCACCAGAACATTCAGTGCTGTATAAACGGTCTGGGAAAAAAAATCACCTTACCTGCAATGTTTGTCAGTATGTATTTGTTTAATGTGTATTATATGTACAAAATAACTTGCTTCAAAACCATATGCTATTAAAATTCTTTTTTTTTAGCCAGAGTAGTCTATAATGCAACCTGTTCATCATTTTTCTTCCTGTCTTACCATGTAACTGTTCTGTTGTTGTCCAGGGGTGCTGGCAGGCTGTGGTGGTCCTGTATTCTATACTGTCTTCTCTCTTTGGGAAGAGCTGTGGCCAAAAATACCCTTTTTTGAGCACAGCATGACTTAATAAAATGCTTTTGGGGTAAAGGCTGAGCATTTTCAGGCTTTGGAAAACAGCAGTGACCAAAACAATGCAAACACAGGATTTTATTTCTTAAGTATCGTGTGAGGTATAGATGTGACAAACATTCATCTCTGTCTTCCTGCTGCAGGAGAAAAACTGACTTCAAGCAGCCTTAGTTCACTCTGGTAGCCGGGCTGCAGCTACCTGGTCAAGCTGCTGCTGGTAAACCTTGGTAATGTTATGGTGGAACTACTGAAAAGACCGAGGTGTAATTTGCAGCCTGTCTCAGGGCGTTACTGGTGTAGGTCGTGAAGATTTGAGGCTTTCTTTCTGTTTACATCTCTTACTGTTTCAGATAACTTGCATTATAAATTGACCATGAATGGCAAATGTGCATTAAATAAGCAATTCCACCTTTTTATCAGTAGATGGTAACTGTCTCATCCACGCAGTGCCTTTTGGGCTGATTCCCCCCCCACACGCTTGAATCAGATACCTTGCTCATCTTGCAGCGAGATGTCTTTTATCAGCATACCAGAAGTATTCGGTGCATAAAATACAAGACCACCACTGTCTACATAAAGTTCTTTTAACTGTTGCTGATAAAATTTCAAATGTGAACTGAAAAAAAGAAAATCATTTGCCGTGATTTTTTGATGCTGTTGGAAAACAGCATGTACTGAGTCAATGCAGAGACTCCCAGGGTAACAGCAGGAGTCTGTGGAAGTGGAGTAAGTGGAAGCATTGAGTAAGTGGACTTAATGCTAACCAGAACTCTGCCATTAAGCCCAAGTCTAAGCAACATGTTTATCCCCAATCACAAATGTGAAATGAAGAGAACGATGGCTGTCGTTATGAAAATGGTTTTGGTATTGATGGAAGAGATGGGGGGAAAAAAGTGAAAATTACTGGTGTACGTGAATAAATACAGGAGAGTAAAGCGAAGTAGGTCTATGGATTTGATTAATTGACGCTGTCCAGTTAGTACTTCCTGCTGTTGCAGGTTTACAGCCTCTGTAGGATAATGTTGAATGCAAACTTTCACTGAAGCTTTAAATTGCATATAAAGGCTTCCCATGCATTTTAAAATGTTTTTTTAATGAACCCTTTTCTACTTTTGTTCTTTTCCTTTGCATATCTGCCTTGGTCATATTCCTCAATATGTTGATGGAAAATTGAGCCAACACTTCCTCAGTTATTTTTGATTCACAAAAATGCAAAGACAGAACTTGCAACTAGGAAAGCAGATAAATTCAGGTTAATATTTACCCTCGAAAATGCTATTCAAAAAGAAGACAAAACTGCAAATTCACTCAGAATTTCAAATGCTAGACCTTGGAAGAGAAGATCATGCTATTTTTGAGACAAAAAGGTTTACAGAAACTGCTTTTCTATCATGGCAGGATAGCAAAGTTTCCCGTTTCTGAAAGTGCATTAATTTGCAAGTGAATTAATGTGCCAGATAGAGTAAGTAATAAAAAGTATTTTGATATTAACACCACCATTTGAAAATACTGAACAATTCAGTTGTTTCTTACGTAGTTTTGTGCTATGATGCTATTTATTTATAAAATACAATGGAATCGATTTTAAAAATTACATTGATTAGCTGCAAGCTTTTGGGCAGATTTATTTCCTCCTGTTTTGCTGTCTTTGTGATCTTGGATGAGATGAAGGTTGCAAGATACTTAACAGAAGTTCCACAGTATAGCATATTCCTTTCAGTTATTTCCAGACTCTGGCATTGTCGTTTCTTTTGTTTTTTTTTCTTATTATTCTTACTTTTTCTTTTTCCTTCTTGTTTTTTTTCCTTCTGTTTTTTTTTTCCTTTCCTTCTTTTTCCTAGGACCAATTTAATTTATGAACCTCTAAAACATGAATATATTTGTCAAGTAGAACTCTTAAATATTGCTCCCACTTTTCAGATACTGTTTCTTAGAGTAGTTGCCAAGAAAAGGGCTTTTGGTGTGCTACATAAAATCACCAATATATCATAGTTTGTATAGGGACGGAACTTCAGAGGTGCTAAGTCTTTTCTAATGGCCATCATCATTTGTGCCATCCATCTTCCTGTAAAAGCAAATTAGGTGACTGACAGCAATTGCCTGGAGTTTTACTACTACACTAACCTCTACTAGTGGTTTTGCTACTATATTAAAATCATAGCACACACAGATACAAAGAGAAGGAAACTTGGTCCTTATGACGCCCAGTTAATGAGAAATGTTACCACTTGGAATTAGGAAATCAGTCAAGTTGGATTCTACAGTTAGTAGTTTGCTTTTGATCCAGAAGAAGGGTTTGTGACCCTGTACTAATTAACACAGCAGACGATGTGATGAGGGGTTGTTAAGGTGGAATGTGTCTATACTGGCTACTAGGCTTGTTCGGCATTGAGCATTTTAATAATTACAGCTTAGCCTTACAGGTAATAATGATAATACCGACATAAAACTTGAGAAACATATTGTCTGATGTAGTTTAAGATGTGTGATAGGAAGAACCTGAATCTTCCTGAGAAACATGTTGAATTAATTGTTCTGGCAGGCTAAGCGCTACCTATGGGGCTGTCGATTGAAAACTCCAGTCTAAGCTTTGTAAGCCTTTAATTAGCAAAGCTGTACCTTTCTTCTGTAAATGCTGAGAACATGGAAATAACAATTTCTCCAGAAAGGACAAGTCAGTGGGAGGGAGGTGTTTACTCACTCACGTTGTATCCTTGTTTGATAGCCACTGTGTCTTTCCTTGTGTGTGCTGTCTAACATGTCACTGCTAAAAATAGACACAGTGGCTGTCCCCAGCTGACAGAACACAACATGCAGGAAGCATACGAAGCCCAAGGGAAACTAGGGGTAGTTAAGATAGCACCAAAGGGAACAGTCACTTCCTGATAAGACCGATCAATGTAGATGAACAGCTAAGAAATTATGCTGATGAACTTCAGAAGCTTGTTTCAGCCATCAGAAGGAAATGAGTTTGAGGAAGGGAAAACTCAAAAGCACAGAATCATAGAATGGTTTGGGTTGGAAGGGACCTTAAAGACCATCTAGTTCCAATCCCCCTGCCATGGGCAGGGACACCTTCCGCTAGATCAGGTTGCTCAAAGCCCCATCTAACCTGGCCCTGAACACTTCTAGGGAGGGGACATCCACAACTTCCCCCAACAACCTGTTCCAGTGTCTCACCAACCTCATAGTAAAGACCTTCTTCCTAATAATCCAATCTAATCTACCCTCTTTCAGTTTAAAGCCATTACCCCTTGTCCTATCAGTTAGGAAAAAAAAAAAAAGTAGAAAGTTTTTGTAAAGTTTGTAGTAAAAAATCAACAGGTAAAATCTTTTGTCACTATGAGTGAAATATATTGTGAATTTGTGCTTTAAATGCTTTTTTAACTAGTACACCAACATTAAAAGTGAAGAGACCTCATCAAGAGATTCCTGTGTTCACAGAAGACCTGTCTGCTTTCAACTAAATAGTTGGTAGCTATTCTGTGCTGTTAGTGACACAGATTTTGTACTAATCAAAACCATAAAACATTGTGTTTTGAGCCATATTTTGCTCCCAGAAAACTTTAATGTTGTGCCATGTTGGTTGGCGTGGGTATTGCACGTTTATGACTAAAGAGCAGAATTTTGATTATTTCATTACTGCAATACTTACTTTTAATTCATGTTGTAAAACAGGCTGTCTTGAAATAGAAGAGCTAAACTTCCACTCCGGTGTCTCATCTACCGGCAGTATGGAAGTATGAGTAATTGAGCAGCATCGGGTGCAATTAAGTGGTATTTCCCACAAAAACGCCTCCATTACGTGCCTTGACAGCTGCTTCTGTCCAGAATGTGTCATGCATTTCAAACAGCTGTTGGGCAGTCTGACTTGTCTAGGTCAGTGGATGACTTAGTCATATAAAAACCTCATAGCAATAACGCACATTAAGTGAACTAAACATGGTCAAGGGGTAAATGGCCACTGATTGGACTATAGAGCCATAATACCATTGTGCTTTTCAGAAAGTTCAGACTCGTGTTTCCAAGAATTTCCAACTGAATCAATTTCCATGAATTTCCAACTGAATCAAGCATTCAGCTGATCAGTTGCTCAAAGACTGTGTTGAATGGCCCTCATAGGCAGACTGGCCTATAAACTGTAGATGTAGATATCTAGAATGAAGAAGTCAGGCTCTCATTACAGATGTCAAAATATCCAACACTGCATCAGTGAAAACATTTAGACTGTGTTTAAAAGCTTACCGATACTAGAAAAGACTCCATTACTACAATTACGTTGTCATATCAGTTGTAACGCAATGTCAGCCAGAAATTGTTCTTGGGGTTCTGTGGCTTATTTTACTGTACAACTTAGACGAAGGTAATTAAAGCTCCTTTCTTCAGACATCATACTTGGGGTTTTGCTAAAGTAGCTGGGCTCTCCAAGGTCGTGATTTTGTGTGTGCACGTGAAAGAAGAGTGTCATTGCCTCAGACACGTTTCAGTACCTGGTGAGATTTTATTGTGTTATGGGACATGTGAGAAAACCTGACTTGGAAAACTGAGGAAGTAATGAAAGCTACATCTGGTATTGCATATTCATATTAGCTCTTCCATGACTGCACTTTTCGCAGTTCATGGGCAGGACTTTTAAGTTCATGGGTTTTGTATATTGTTTGACCATTTGTGTCTTAGGTTTATCCACCCAAGAGATAGACATTAACTTCTGTTATTACTGAGTATGTTTACGTTACAGGTTTTGGGCAATGCCTGCTTAGAAACTCAATAAAACAGAATAGATAAGGAAACACAGAAGGTTAAATAGGTGAAGGAGTAAAGCATACCGGCCAAATACAGAGGTAATTGTTCAATATTTTAATAACTCTTAGGGATCATTCTTGAGTATCTCACAGTATCACTGTACTTGTACACTTCTAAAGATTCGCTTGGAGAACTAAAGATGAGCATGGTTAACGTGTGTAACTGACAGCCAGATTGCTGTCAGTTCTTTTGCTGATGAATTACATCTGTGCAGCGTTTAAGTGAATGTCAAAATATATTTTTCTATGGGAATCCTGTGGCTTGATGTACCTTGGTTCATCAGAACAGTAGTGTTCTGGATACGCATATTGCCATTTCTGGTCACCCTGTTGCAACTTGGGTGAAAACAATTGCAGACTGAAATAATCCCTACTGAGAACAAAACTGAGTATGTTTTAGAAATGAAAAGCTGTTTCACAGTACTGTTAGGTCTGCCACTCAGTGTTGGACAGGATAACTCAACACTCCTTTCCAAAACACAAGCTCTTACTCCCTCTGTAGGCATAAAAAGGGGAAGCAGACTAAGTCTATCTGCAATTTAGCACACTTAGGCTACATCACGTGTCTTCTCATAAATGAATGAAAGCTATGTAGGCCCAAATGGAAAGCACTTATCAGCTCATGGGCTTTGAGCATCACCATTTCAGAGTGGTGCTCCTAGTTAATTGTGCAAGTGTTTTGCTTTTCCCCTGTCCGATGGCTCTGACAAAAAGCAGCTAGTGTTTGGGGTGCATTCACAGTGACGAACGGTGCCAGAGCTTGGGTGCTGGGCAGCTCCCGGCCCAGCCACACTTCTTTGTATTCGGATCCCAATGAGATCTGGAAATATGTCCGGATGCTAGCTCTTAAGTAAAAAGTCGCAGTTTTGGATGTTTTTTGACAGAATCATTATTGTATCTCTTCCTTTGTGAACCAAACTGTTTAGTATTTTGATCAAGATAACAAACGGAAAGGTGCATCATCTTCTGCAACGACTGGGTTTACAAACGACGAAGCCCCTGTCCGAGATTACTTCTCTATGCTGGTTTCAGCAAAGGAAAGGCGCTGACAAAACCCTTGGGTGTCAGTACAAAACGAGTACGCCTTTTCCGTCGCAGTGCACTGAAGGATGCAGCGGACCAGCTCCATTCACGAACATCAGCCGCCCGTCCGGAGGGGCCTTCCCTTCTGGCGTCCTGCGGCCCCTCGGCGGGCAGGGCCCTGGCCTGGGGCTGAGCAGGGCCGCCCTCCTCCGCGCAGCAGCAGGCCTGCGGAAGGTCACGGTGTTACCTACAAACCTGCGGACGCGCAACCTCCGCCTGGCCTCAGGCCGCTTGTACTTTTTCCGCTTCGGTGCCAGGGCCGAGGCTGGGTGGGCAGGAGGCGGAGAAGGCTGCGGCGGAGCCGGCACTCCTGCGGCTGCCGGTCCCGCCCGAGCCGGGCCTGTGGCGGCTGCGAGGCGCAGGCCTCCGAAAGGCCCCAGCCCCCCTCAGCAAGGCTTGCGATCAGACGTTTTCTGTTTCAGTCCCTTTTAAAACAAACCAACCAGCCCAGAAAGTTACAAAGTAACTGAAAAAACTCCAACATACTCCCCATTTGTAACCGGCCGGAAACACCGATAACCCCTCGGTGCAGCACCGTTGGGTGGCTGCTCACGGAAGCGCACTACAACCCCCGCTCCCGGCAGGAGGCCGCGCTCTGCTCTGCTCCGCTCCGCCGCTGCTGCCCTCGGCGCGGAACCGCCGCAAGCGCC
>VZZY01021880.1:28584-45325 GCA_013400335.1 Eurystomus gularis
CGGCAGCCGCGGCGCGCCGGGCTGCGCCGGGCTCTCCTCGGAAGGAGCCCGTGGGCTGGAGACCTGTGTCGGGCGAACGCCTGCCTCCTTCCCCAAGCCCTTCCCTGGGGGGACTGACAGGCCCACGGCGGCTTCCTGTGCTTGCTTAAAGAAAGAAACAACCAGCCCTGTAACTGTTGTGTAGCCCTTAGCAAATTCCCGCAAGGTAGTTGCGATGGCCCTCTGTCTGGGAGACCCGTACACTAGCACCCGACACGCGTGGGTAGGCAATCCAACACCCATGATTCGTTACCCAGGCAGGCAGTTCAATACGACTAGCCTTTGCTTTTTTGTTCCTTTTGCAAGTATTTGATATTTTGCTTATTGAAACGTTCCCAGTGTTCTGCTTTGTGTCCTTACAAGGCATCTCAGTCTCTGCTTAAAGAAACGATGATGTGATCGCCATTTTCCCAGAGAGAAGTTTGTCGGTGTACTCCAGGTCACGCTTGTATCTAGCATCAGTATGTTAAAAAACCCAAACCGAAACAGATCTGTAGCTAATGTGTCTGCGAAGTCTGACTCATGACATCAGAGTCCTTCGGGCTGGTGACTGCCTGTACCTTTTCAGCTTCCAAGATGTGAGAGGCTGCTGCAGAAGACGGGCTGAGTGCAGCAACAGGTGGAATGTAAATAAATCCGAAGTGTGTGGATATAGAAGTGTAACCAGGGCAAGGTTTGCTGGGAGAAATAGCGGAGTTACTGACTGATGCATGGTCAAGGTTTATGCATTTGTGAAAGTTTGTTTTTTTTCGAATTCTTGATATCAGTTAAAAAAAAGTAAAATAAGTTAAAAATATTTTTTTCACCAATCTGGCTTCCATTGCAGAAGGTACTGTGGCTAGACAGTTTATAGATCAAGACTGTGCAAGCTGACTTTCTTATTCATCTGTTTAAAGGCAGTGGCTTCTTATTCAACGGACTTTGTTAAATTAGTGAGTGATATGGATATCCATGCATAGGCTTTTTTTTTTCTTTGATGTATGGAAATTAGAGAAAAGGTGAAGTACTGCTGAAGTGGGATGTGGAATCAAACTGTTTAATAAATACACAGTGTTATCTTTGCACAAAGCCAGGTATCAGAAGAAGCATTATTGCTCAGGTATCAGAAGAAGCATTATTGCTCATTTCCAGGGCTACAGGTAAAAATCACGTTGTCTACTACTGTTCCTGTTTTTCACTCTGATCTTTAGGTGGCAGTACAGGAACACAAATGAAGAAAAAGTCTTGTGGTTGGCATTAATTTAGAATTTTAGCAATCTTATTATCTATAAAATTAATATTTAATTACTGTAAAATGTAATTCTAGACTTCGTCTCCCAACTTGTTATAGTAAATGTTGTTGGATGCAGCTTTTGGCTGTGTGAGAAGTGCTGGGTGAGTCAAAAGACGGGTAATATCGTGCAGAATATGTCATTTCTGGACTGTCTGCTGAGAAGCAGCACAGTCTCATGAGGATTTGGGGTCACAGACTTGCTATGGTGCTGACTTACTCTGTGGCCTTGGCTGAGTCCTTACAGTGAGGGTCTGAGGTATCCAAGCAGGGTGAGGATGGCTCTTGGGGGCCGAATTTGTTGCTCTGATTCAGAGAGGAAAGCTCAGCTAGTGCAGTATTTCTACTTGATCTTCTTTAAAGTGAATATTATTGCTGATTTAAAATACTGAAGTGTGGATATGTGCATATGTATACACACGTGTGCTTATATATATATATACACACACAGAAAATATTATTTCTCTGTTATTAACTAAACATTTTCTGTGTGGCTTCTTCCGTGCTTTCATACCTCTTTAATGTGGGGTCAGTGGCTGTACAGCTCAGTAGCAGGACAGGGAGTAAAAAAATCTGTTTCATTTACAAACTTAGGGGATTTCACTGTATTTTCCATTCTGATGGACATTGATAAAGCCTGCGAATGAAGCTAATTGTCAGTGATCCTCAGAGGCTTCCATCACCTTTCTCTGTTCTGGAAAGTGACTATTACACCTTATTTTTTCATCTTCTCTATCCTTTACCTGCCTGTCAGGCTATGAAATGACCTTTCTTCCAGTCCCTGGCAATCTATCTTAATTTAGCCTTTCCACAATCACGTTACATTCAGTGGGTCCCCTTTATTTAGGCTATCCTACTGTGCTTGCTCTATCCTTGTATATTTTATTCATCCAGGTGATTAATGATCTTATTCTTGATTATAGTCTCTATTGTCTTGCCAGGGTCAGAAGCCAGGTTTGCAGTTAGTGTAGTCAAGTGAGTGCGATGATTGAATTTTTTATTTCCTTAAAAAAGCAAAGTATTGCAAACACTGGAATTCTTGAGTTGCTTATATGTTTAGAGTTCTGCTGTTAATGTTACGTGAGATTATAGATTATGTCAGAAAATACTGATA
Organism: Eurystomus gularis; assembly: GCA_013400335.1. Lineage (NCBI taxonomy): Eukaryota > Metazoa > Chordata > Aves > Coraciiformes > Coraciidae > Eurystomus > Eurystomus gularis. The sequence goes on from VZZY01021880.1 coordinate 31,008, forward strand.
TTCTCAACTTTCTTTGCAAAATTTTAAGTTTAAAGGGAAAGACTTATTTGACCTCTTTTTCTGCCATAAATTGCTACTATTTTTAATACTGCTTTTTAAAAATTTTATGGTTTATTATAATTTGCTTTTATGTAGTTGATCAGATTAGAAGTTCTGTTAAAGTATGGATGTAGCCAGTTACTTCTTGATATAACAAAAATAATCCTAAATCAGTACTGACTTTTAATGTAGGACAATTTAACATTGCAAAGTTCGCTTGCACATGCTAGTTTATGAAGCTGTCCATTTTATCTGGTGGTGTTGCTCAGTTTGCTCAGCTTTTAAAATCTTTACGTGGCTTTTAAAGATGTTCTTTGTCAGGTAAGTGAATACAGAAGTGGCATCTCGGTGCTTGGCAGTTCTTTTCCCTTGCATATTCAATATTCTATCGACCATTAATCCTTGCTGATTTGAGTTTCCTGCAATGTATGTGGTAGTGATGCCACTGCTTGGTCTGACTTTCAGATTTTGAATTGAAAATATATCCAGCCTGTTACAGAATGGGAGGCAAAATGAGGATGAAAGTCAACAATGCCTTTGGTGTTTGCTTTTTACGGAACATTTCTGTGATGGGTTGTATTTACAAGTATCCACTACAAGAAAACTTCAGTATTCGGGAACAAGCAAAGAAGCTTTCTAGAATCTGTGCCTCAGGGAAAGTAGGGAAAAGAGGTAATGCTGGCCGGTTTCCAAATGCTATACCACTTCTGCCTTTAAAGGAAAGAGACACTTGAGAAAAGTGAATATTTAAGAACAGATGATGTACAACATTGTATATATAGACATTGTATATATAGACTATGAAATAAAAGACCTAATTGTTTCTTGTTTGGCTCTGGTCAGGGGTTCCCACTCCGGTAATTGAAAAAGAGGAGGTATGAATGTGTTTTTGTATGACTGCAACTTTTGTAAACTACTTAGAGGAAAAACATCTAAGTTAGGACTGTTGGTAAGTGAGCTGTGGTAGCAGTATGGGAAATATAATCAAGAATTTGGTGAATAGTTGGGCAATTACAAAGTGCTAAACTCAGGCCAGCAAGTGTGCGCTTCTTGCTCTGCCTCGCCTGGCTTAAAAATAGCATAATGGACACAGCTTTATATTCAAGACTGTGCATTCAGTACTCTGTCTTCACCTCAGACACACTCTTAAATTAGCTGCTGGTTTATATCACTATTCCTAGTATTATTATTAACAATAATATTATGTTATATTATCATCATCATCATGAAACTTGGCATACCATTGTTAAAGTATGGAGTGCCTAGGTTAATGGCATCCTGAAGGTATGAAAATGCCATTAAGTTAATCAGGGTGTGGAATATTTTGAGAGAAGCAGGGTTTTATTCAGAGAGTGATGGTTGTGACTGCATGGTCCTTTGTACCACTGTGACCCTCGCTTGGGCTGGCACAGCTCTGCTAGTCCTTAACCCTCCAAGTGTACCTCTTTCACCCTGCAATGGGGAGGCTGAGAGAGAAGAGGAGCTTGTTATTTCGGCTTTGTAGCAGTGGGCGTTTCTCTGTGAAGGTGCTGTCATTCACCAGCAGACCTAAGATGCTTCCTTAAGCACCAAAGAGAGCGCCTCCATTAGCTCAGCGCCAAGGTCTGCTGCTTCCAGCTGTGCTGGGTGATTAGGAGGTGTGAGCCAAGGGATGCTCTTTCCCTAAGCACATAGCAGTTTAGCGTATATGAGACTTCCAGTAACAGATGAGGCTATAAAATCTACATTGTCTCCTCATTTATCTCTGAAAATACTTTTCTTGCTGGTTAACACGGAGGTAGCTCTAAAACTATGCTAGCTTCTTGATACTGTTTTGTTGCTCTAGGTGTTCCTGGTGTACTTGTATTTTGTTGTAGAAATGTGGGAAAACTAGTATTTCATAACACATTCTTTGGTTATTGACTTTCCATCAATTCTCATCAAATGAAGATTGTGGCAGGTGCCCCTGCCCAAGGCAGGGAGGTTGGAACTAGATGATCCTTGAGGTCCCTTCCAAGCCAAACCTTTCTATGATTCTATGAAGTATTATAGTTACATTTTTTGTAGATATAAAACAATATCCCCATTGTATGGTTTGTTTATATAAAAAGTAGGATTTTTTTTTTTTTTGTCTTTTGTAGACTGTTGTTTCCATTGAAGTTAATAGACTGGACTAACAAGGGTTTTTAAATTTCTTGTTATTACATAAAAATACCCCAAAACTTGTAGACTCACCACACAAATAAATTGAAGTTGGTCAGCATGACTTGATGCTGTAAGTTTGTTGGCAGTAACGTTTTGAAGATGTGAGAAGTGTCGTGTATTTCATATCCTTTCAGTGACAGTCAAAGTTCCAGACAGATTTCTACGAGTTTTCAAGATGCATAACCTCATATGAAGGAATGTAAACAAATTATATCTGATTAGTGTTAATAACAGCATGGAAACAGTGTGACTGTTAGGAGCAGGTATGGTTTTGGGCTTCCAAGGTAGGATATTGGGAATTATATTCTGTAACTTGATGTAGCATTTCTGACTAATCAGGAGTGCAGTTGCAGTGCTCTCACATACTTGATTTTGTGTGAAGGGCAAAAGATGTGAAACAAAATTGTATGTGAGACATGAGCTATACAAAGTATCAGAATTTCAGGTTTCATGTAGATGTGTGAGAACGCTTCCCAAGACCTGGGAAATCGCACACCACCACCAACAGAAAAGTTTCTATCTGTAGCTGAATGACTTAAAGCCTAAAAAGAGGTAGCATTTTCCTAAGAAGATACTCTACCTCCCTGTGTCATCTTACCATGATAGTGAGGCTTGAAGCAACCTTACAAAGAGCAGCTTTCTTCTGTCCTCATGCTGGCTGGAGCCATAGAAGTGGGTTCCAGGCTGCTGCCCCATGCTGCCAGGAAAGTCTTCTGCAAGAGACAGGCAAGAGCATAGGCTATTGACTGTGCTTTCCTGCAGTATCTCCTCCAGAGAAGGCCCTGAGCTTTCTTCTTGTCTAGAGGAATATAGCCCGTAGCAGAAATTACACTTACAAACTCCATCTCCCTTCTGTTCAGAATCAGGTTGAAGGTGGGGAAGGAGGAAGCCATGACTTTCTGGATAGCATCATACTGAGTTGTCCTACTGAGTTGTCCCATCCTGCCTGTTGACTTGGTTTGCCTTCCTCACAGCACCTCTTAGGTTGGCCAGGATTTTTATGCATTGCTGTTAGGAGTATCTCTTTGTAGGTGTTTTCCTCAGCTGTTTCTTTCTCTTTGAGATTTGTTTTGGGAATGTAATTCAGTATGTTTGCTGTAAACTTCTTTCCATTGCACAGTATTTTGGTCTCTGCCTCATGCCTCCTCACTGCTTTGGATGCTTGGGGCTTGCTTTAGGCAAGGTGTGGGTCCTTGCCCATTTCCTCCTTCCCTTCCTCTCCCCTGCCTTGCAGTCTCAAGGCTGCTGTTAATGCTTTCTGCTGCCAACCTGGTTTTGCCCCTGTTAATGCTAGAAGAAATAGAAAGGGGAGAGGCATTGTTAAAAATAAATTCGCCCAGGTCAAGTGTTTATTGCTGTGTCTGTCATTTATGGAAAATGAAAATTCAGGTTTAGCCATGCTTTAAAAATCCTTAAAGGTCTTACTGTGTTGTGATTTTGTGTTTACAATTTCCATGCTCATATTGCTCTGTAATTTGAAAGGTATTATATAAAAATTGTTGTCTTGTCAAGCTGTGACTGCCAATTTAAGTTGTAGTTATCTTGTAAATTCTTCTGAATTTAGGCTTTATTCTGTATCTGCAATCCACACCTGATACTATGTTTTTCTGCACAGCGCAATCTGTAATATTAATGTTTTAAAATATTAATATGTTCTGCATGAATATTCTTTGCTTGTGGTAAATGGTAAAGCCATGAAAGTAAGTTTATGAATTGGATTATCTTTAGTATTCGTTTTTTTCAGGGTGAATTTTAATTGTGCAAGTACAAAATTAAAATTAGCGCTATGAGGGGAAAAAAGTGATTAAAATGTGGGTAACTTCTAGCTAATGTAATATGTAATGACACAATTAGTTTAAGATATCGCCTGGGAAGGCTTTTTAATTTTGCATAAGTTGCTGAAAGTTTTGCACTTTGTTAGGGAATTTATTGCTTAAATTCTTTAAGAACTATTAATGATATCTTGTCCATAGGCGTTGGAATTCAGTAGTTGTTAGTGTTTCCTTCCACTGTGGTTGCACTCAAAAGCCATTACCTGCTTTTGGCTGTACAGTATATGGGATGATGCTGTTTTCCCTTGGAGAATCTACAGTCTTCTTTAGAACCGGTTACAACAGCTGTTTGAATTATTCAAAACTATATAGGTGAGGCTTACATAATTTTTGGCATGTCTCTCCATCCTATCTATTCATGTTCTGAAGTGGGATGCAGATCTGCGTGACAGCCTACCTGATGTGCTGGCTAGGAGCTGCTGGAAGGACAGGTGTTCTTACCGCTCTTCTTCCTGCACGCTTCTGCCGCTTCTCATTTGGCAGCTTTGCTGCATGTCTGATCTATGATATACTGGTGCAGAGAGATAAACTGGCTGTTGTGGCTGTCTTCAGGAAAAGCAGGGCTTTCAGGAGTGCAGAACTGACTGGTTTGTTAATGTGGAGGAGGATTTTTTCTGCTCGGTAGCCCGGATCAGTCCTAGGCAATGAGACCTCACCTTCATTCCCTTACCGTTTTGCCAATTACCAGCCCAGCACAAAGAATGCCACCGTTACCAGGAGGCAGATGCATAAGCAGATATAGATTTTATGATCTATCCCCATGGTGCGCAGAAATGACACTACATGGCCAGCAACAGAAGAGAGAAACTGTGGTGAACCCACTCACTGCAGGTGATATAACAAAAGGAAACACGAACTTAACTACAGACTCAGTAACAGAAGGGAAAAGAAACCAGGCGATCACCTCAACAATCGAGGGGGAGACCAACCATACCCCAAATATCACCATAGCCATGCACAATCCACTCCGGCAAATAGCAGAGAGGTGTACCAGCAGGACGTGATACATTCCACAAAGGTACATGGCCAAACTATGACAGACACCAAAAGGATAAACAATCAAGTCCATTACCAGTATTACCCTTGTCATGTCCAATATACTTGTTCTGTCCCGCCGTTGCTGGGAAATCCTGGTTGCAGCGAGCAGTCGGGGGGGGCCTCGGGGGAAAAACCCTGCGTGGTGCATCCACCCGCAGGTCAGCTTTTCCCAAGTTCACTACAAGCAAGGCCAGATTTTATACTGTTGGATAAACAATTCAGGTTGCATAGGCAATCCTTGAAAATTACTTCAAAAGCAGGACACCTGCTATTTTTCCTCCTTATTGGGTTCTGTCCAAGGCCAGCCAAACCTGGGAAGAAACTCAAAGAGGAGGCGGCACCTCTGTCTGCTTTGCTCTGTTTCTCAGGATAGCTGTGTGTCTGTTCCACAGCTAATCAGCTAATTTCCCAGCAAAGAAAAATCCTCTGCTGGTTTCAGTCATACTGTCTGGTCGTGAGATTCATCTATATGTCAACTTTAATTCAGGGCCCCAGCACTTCACTTACCCAGTTGCGTTTCTGCCATACTTCCCCAGAAGCATTTCATACTGTTAGCTTAAGTTCAGTAGAAGAATCACTACAGACATATTTCAGTTTCTTACCACAAAGAAAGCTATTTTCTTTTTGGCTGCTGTCTTAAGTTACATAGGAGTGTCTTGACTTTTCTGACTTGTGTTTTTGTCACTGATTTTACTTATTTCAAGATCTGTGCTTACAATTCCTGCAATTGTAACTCCCACAGCATGCCTCTGTGGCTGAATGGGAGATTTTTAGAGGCCAAGGTAAAGTTTTGAACCATTCCCAAAGGCATCTTGATGACTGTAGGACTGCCGCCAAGTGGCACAATTGGTTGAACATCAGTGAGTAATTCTTATGCTAACTCAAGCTATAATCCCCTGTTCATGCAATATTTAACTTTCCTGTTTATCATTTTAGCTACCAGCTGCCTTCAGCTCGGGGATTGTTCTGCCATTAGCTTGATTGCTCAAGCTTAAGTGAAATTAAAGACTGAATATTTTTTTAAAGTAAACTATATTCTTGGCCTCTTGAGTATCAGTGCACCTGATCTTGCAGTCAATAGGCAGGCAAATACAAATTCTGGCTTCACTGGGGAGGGCTTGCGCAGGCTTTAATACAGGGTTTGTGCACTGCCTGTGTAATCAGATTTCAGCATTCCAAGGAAAAAAAAGGCAAGTATGTTGAAGAGGACTTCTTAAGCACGTATGATTAGGAATGGTTGTGATGCAGAAGTGCAGAAAAGGAACAAAAGATCATCAGTGAGGAAGAAGAGGGAGTAAAAATACTTTATCAACTGTAAGCCCTTTCTTACAATTTGAATGAATATGACTTATTCATACAATTTCATTGAAATGGCTCATTCAACTGCTAGGAGTGTGTGCTAGTGACCTGAAAAGATTATCTCTGTGGTGGTAGCATTCTTGATAGTGGGAAATACCACAGTCGAAGAGGGGGAGGAAAATTGAGCCAAGATGGTTGGTAAAGCATTGCCCTCAAAGAGGGAAATGTTGAGCATGAAATAAACTGTGTGTTTCCTCTGTAAAATCTTTGTTCAGTGTATTTCATGCTTCTCAAAGGCCAGAAACTTGTTTTTATTTATTTATCAAGAAAAGCTTGAAAGCAGCTCACTTTAGCATAAAGGTTCAAACTGGAGTGCTCTCTTGTTTTTTGTTGTTTTTTGTTTAAGTACTACTTTTCCCATAAGACAAACTGTAGCACCTCTTTTCCTTGCTGTGGCCTGGCTGGTATTTTTGATCACAGAAATAGACCTTACAGTTCCTTCTGAGATGAGTTGCATACTGAGGAATACTTGGCATGTATAAACTCGAGGATCACACACCTTGAGTACTGCGTTCAGTTTTGGTCTCCACTATACAAAAAAGATGCAGACAGGCTGGGGAGGGTCCAGAGAAGGGCCATGAGGATGATCAGGGTATTGGAAGACCTGCCGTGTTGAGAACAGCTGAGAAATCTGGGCTTGTTCAGCCTTGAGAAGAGAAGCCTTAGGGGAGACCTTATTACCATGTACCAGTACTTGAAGGGTAGCTACCAGGAGGAAGGGGAGTCCCTTTTTTACAAGGAGTCACATGGAGAAGACAAGGGGGAATGTATGCAAGGTGCTCCTGGGGAGACTTCCGATTGAAGTCCAGAGGACTTTACAATGAGAACAATTAAACATTGGAATGGATTCCCAAGGGAACTGGTGGATTCCCCTACACTGAACAGTTTTAAGACTCAGCTTGACAGGGGCTGGGCCATCTCACATAAACTATAAACATTTTTTTTTTGGCATTGAAAGGTTGGACCAGATGACCCCTGAGGTCCCTTCCAACCTGGCATTTTATGACTACTATGACCAAAAGTGTATTTCACAAATTTTTACCTCCTCCATTTCAATGCAACTTATCCATGTGTAAGGAGTAAATTCAGGTAGTACTTTGCTAGGAAACTTTATTGAATATTGTATGCAATGAGAGAGGTTTGTGCCAGGTAGGTGTACTGCAGTTTAATTTCATCAGAAAAAAAATAGAGGTTTTTTGAGCAAACTCTGGATCCAGATACCCAAAGCACTGGGTGAGTATTGATGTGGGTCTGAGCTTTGACTTCTCTGGTGCATTGATGCCAAGTCCTCTAGCTGTTGAAAGCATCTTAGTCGAGATTTCTGAAGATGCAAAAACAGACTGAAAGATTAAAAACAAAAATTGAAATGGCATCAATTGATGCCATTGAAATACTTGAAATACCGTATGAAGCTCAACACGTGATGATAGATTTATCTGAAGTTTCTGCCCCAGGAAAAAAAGAGGCTCTTCAGTAATCAATACAAGGTATATATGACATCAGGTGTAAAACAGATACAGCAATGACATGTATTTTATCTTTAATAAAATCTATTACATAATTATATGTTTGTTTTTTTTTCTTTAATAAAGACTGTAGTGTTGGTTTTATTCCCCAAAATAATCACAGAATAGTTATCTCTTATTCTAAGAATGTCCCTTTCTGTGGTTCAGACTGTAGATAAATTATGGTGATGAGCGCTAAAAAGACTGACAAGTCAGGAATAATAATAGCAGGAGAGTTTTAAAGCCTTTGCTGCTTTGGCAGTCATTTTGATTAAATTTAACTATTTTATGTGGTTAGTGCCTTATTGTGTGTTCTGATAAGTCAAAACTACTTAAATTAGATTTTTAGTGAAACTCTGTAAGGACTGTGGACATGCCAAGCATTTTTTGCAAACCAATTAGAGCCCTTTAAAGACTTCGTGGAAATTTGGGGTGGAATTTGGAGTCTACTGAAAAGTGTGCTGAATATTGCATACATATGTAAAATATAACACAGGATGGATTCACTTGTGCTGAGTTAATTCCTGTTATAGGATTCAGGATCAAAAACAATGTGTGGGAGGTGGTGTGTGTTTGTGCTGAAATATGTATTCAACTAACTTGTCATTGATTAGGAAGTTACTGGATTTACCAGGACTTAAGTAGCTGTATTTTTATGGTGTTTATTTTATTCAGTGTTTCAGGAAAGATTTACCATTCTGTTCCTGTTCACTGCCTTTGTAGAAATTCCTTTTGCAATAATGCATGTGACTTTACTTACTTTTTTTTTATCTGAAGTGCTATTTTAAGACCTCTCACTTGTAAGGGCAGGTTGTAATTTTCCTCCCTTTCTGCCACCAGACACAGCCTTTATAGACAATCTTTGAAAACAGCTTGGGATAGGGGGTCAATCAAAACAAAGAATGGCAGTGCTTGCCTCCTTCTTAATTTGTCTCATGAATAAAAGTGAAGATCTTCTCAGCTGATGGATATATCTTAATGCATGTGTGAGGAATGCAACAGATAAAGGATGACCTTGTAGTTCAGATACAGAATTGGAGGATTAGAGCCCTTATTTTGTGGCTGGCTTAATCTGTGAAATTGAATAAGGACTTTCACTGCTTACCTATTTGAGAGAGATTTGAAGTTTATTGCATTTACCCATATACATAGAAGCTGTTGATGGCATGAAAAATAGAAACCATTTTAATTATATATTTGTATATCACCTTAAGGGCAATATTTGACCTTAGCCCACTTGAACATCTTAAAAAGTGATTATAGGTAGCAGAAGGCATATCTGTTATAAAGTCAATAGTACCACTAGGAAAAAGTCCAGTGCTAACAGGTTTATACATATATTTAGGATTAACATGGCTTTTTTCAAAATCACTAAAATATGTCCTAATTCTGCCAGAGCTGAAAGCACTGCTGTGTGAAACTTTATGGCCCCTGCAATTTGCCAGATCAGAATATTATGATACGAGATCATATGATGGTTCCTTCCAGCTTCAAAAGCTGTAAAACTTGCTTGTCCTTGGGCCAAGAAAAAGCATATGTGTGGGGAGGAAAAAAAGCAGCTTAACTGGTAGCACAGAAGAGCAGAAAAGGGGTCAGTGCAATCTGAATTATAACAGACTAAAGAAAACCTAAGTGCGAAAAATTGTTTGCCTGAGATGGGCTCTGGAGACATAACCTAGAGAGCTGCTCTAAGCAGAAGGGATGTTAAATGTTTCTGGGAAAAACTGATTGTAAAGGAAGAACATGTCAGTTTTTTAAAGTACTGGTCTGCGATTGATGATACTGTGATATAAAACACCAAATCAAAGAGAATTTAGCAGATGGAAGCTAAAGTGACAACGTATGTGTGGCATAAAGCATTACGAAACATGACTTGCTGATTTTTGCATATATATGTAAAAAAAACCCCCAAACCTCAGATTTTGAAAGGTGAGACCTACAGTCCTTATTTTCCCTGGAAAATTATAAGGCTGTAGTCCCTTTTGTGTGACTCATGGGAACATTTCAAAGAATGAAGGGGGAGTGGAAAATACATGTCTGGGAAGAGATTCGTAATTTCTGAACAAGATTTGAAATTCCTGAGGATGAAAAGCAGTTTAAGGAGAGGATAAAAGTGTTTTTAATGAACAGGCTTTCTTAATGGAAAAGATGTCTAAGAACTTGTGTGCAAACCTGTGTGGAGGGAACTGGATTTTGGGCTGGGCAGTAAAATGTTGTGTCTTTTGTATTTGGCTGGGAGAGCTGTGGGATGGAAGCACCAAGGCTAGAACACCTAGGTGGAGTGCCTGGGGCTGTTTGCATGGTGGCATCAGGGTGGTTACGCTGCCTGCTGGTGGAAGAGCCTGTAGGTATCACGGTCTCTACTAACAAATGTGGACGTTACTGGCAATTCTGAATATCCTGTTTCGAAGTTGGTTATAGCCTCTTGTCTTCTTTCAGAGTCTCAGGAGGAACTGAATTATTAAAGGACACATTCAGTCTTTACACAGGTTGCTCTCAGCAATGCCAGTGTTTCGTGTGCACAGGGAAGAGAGATGTTTGGCTTACTGTTGGGGGAAGCTAGTGTAGGGCTCTGGTCACTTCTGCAGCATTCCTTCCCTTATTAATCTGCTTTGAGGCAGATAAAATAATTTACAGAACTCCCAAATGCTTCAGAAATAATTATGGAGCCAAATTCCTTGTCCTTAGAGATTGCCTTGGGAGTTGTGACTTTGGGAATACGTGTGTTCAGAACAACTCTACTGTAGACTTATTAATTTTTAATTTTCATATCTTCTTTTTAACCTCCCACCCTGGACTCTTACAAGCTGTAACTGTCTGTACATATACTATTTTATGACCCTTGTAGTTAGGGCTGCTTGTGAAGTATGTATTTGGTACTCATTCTCATATGTTCATATGGGATTTAATTATAAAATTAGTTTCTACTAAAAAATGCTTTACTAATAGCTGTTTCTTATTAATTGAATTCTTACTTTTCTGCTCGATGGCACAGAAGGATTCAGTATCAGTTTTAAAAACCACATTTGTTGGGACATTTCAATGTCGATCCTTTTTACAGCCAGAAGGTAACCACTTGTTTAAATATTCATTTTACTTTCCAGATACAAAGTCACCTGCACTGTGTTTACCTCTCTTTTGCTGTAAATTCTTTGAGACATGAAATAGTTCCTCAGTTGTCTCTTCTGCTCAGAAGTTAATGGATGGTTATCAGTCTATTGTAGATAACAACTTAGCTGCACACAGTAATGCATGCATCAGCTCATTGTGTAGAATTTTTGCCTTAAGACAATGTTTAATCGGTGGTTGTACGTTTAGTAATGTCATCCCAGAGTGTGCTTTCCCCCAGGTCTTGGCAACGGAAGCCTTCTCCCCCTCTGCCATCCTGCCCCATCCTGCAAGCAAAGGTGGTCAGAAACTTTTCTCAGCTTTGAAATACTTCTAGTTTTGTCACAAACTTTCAGTTGCACATGCGTTTTGGTTTTATCTTGTGATGAGTCCTTGGTATTCATTCTGGCTGGTGGAAATAAAGGACCTCTTGTTTTTTACAGGCTTGTACCTATGAAGTAAAGTCTGTCCTTGATGTGCATATGTCTTGTTTACTGCTGCTGGGGATGCGAGTTCACATTTGGGAAAAACAAAATTGCTGTAGACTCACTCCTGCAACTATCTCCTATCAGAATTTCTAATAAACAGAGAAAAAGGTTTTAATTTTTTCAAACTCGTAGAACCAGTAATTTCCAAAAGTGCATTTTTTTGTTCATGCATGTTTTGATGTTATGAATATGTATGGTTCTTATGCAGTAAAACAAAGCTGGATTAATTTTAATGGGAAGAATGGTATGGTCTCTTAAACTTATCTTGTAGCTGAAATAAATAGAAAACGGTTTTAACAGTCTCTAAATAATTTAGTTCTTATTTTTGAGAAGTTATTTCCTAATCACATTTAAATTAAACTAATTTTTTAAAAATCCATTTTTTTTTAAATCTTTTACAGTTTCTGAGGATATATTTAACAAATAAATACAGTGTGCATTTCAGGAAACAGGTTTTCTTATAGCAGTAAGCGTACTGCTGGCACTATGTCCTACAAGGTAATATGGTGGTGGTAGGCCCCCAAATCAATTTATTACTTTAATGAGATTTACTGCGAAGATTTGTACAGTAATGGCTTCAATATCAGGCTTTTGAAGGAATCCTTCATCTAAAAATTCTATTCTGTTTTTTAAACGTCATATGGAAAAAACTTTACAACCCTTTAGACTTTTTCTTGCTTCACGTTAGGCTTTTCATCTGCTTTGCGTAACTGTGTGTTGACAAAGCCTCAGTGAGAAAAAGTTTACTCTCATTTTATGTCTAATGTAAGCATAAACATTGTATGATGATGTGATTGTAGTTCCTATAGCACTGTCCACGAGGAGTGATGTTTTCTAATTAGGCAGTTTATTTCCCTAGTCTATTTCAGCAGTAGATTTACTTGAAAGCAAATGTCTCTCCTCCTAGTGCTGAAGGATTATAAGCTGCTTGGTTATGCCACTAGGCAGGGGGCTTGTCAGTGCAGCTTCTCTTCTTGTGCTTTGCTTTAAACACAGTATTGGTTGCTACAAGCAGAGCCTGGCCCTGAGCGTCTTCAGGAGCTGTGGTTTCCTTTCAGCACTTGTGTCCTGCAACAGCTGCTGGGGCTTCACCGTGACCAAGATCTGGGGTTGTTTTTTTTTGGAGTGCTCCAGGGCTGAAGAGTTTCCTTAGGAAGGGCTGATGTGTACTGGTTTGTCAGGTAAAAAAAGCTGTTTCCCAATAAGATGAAGAATTTTTCCAGGGTGTATTGCTGTAGTGGAGAGAAGCTGTTCCTGGTGAACACGAGTAGCAGCAGCTCAGGGAACAAACATCCAAGAGGATCAGTGCAGTTTGAAAAGGAAGTAAATGGTTGTGATAGACACGATTAGAAACGTTCTTTTGCGTACTGCTTTACAATACACTCATCTGAAACTACATTAGATTAGTGAAAGGAAAAAAAAGTCACCACATACAAGATGGAAGTGTCTGCTGATTCATACGCTAGTGTGAGGGTAGGAGGAATCATGCTTTTATTTCAAGATTGGCTTTTTTGGTATGATCGTCTTCCAACACTTAAATGTCTTGTATGTGAGGAGTGGATTGTTCTTTGGTTTTGTCTTGATGTTGTTTTTTCTTAAACTTGGGAATATAGTCAACAAAAAGTAAAAACATGACTAAAATAATAAAAATCTGAAGAATAGGGAAAAAAATTGTTTTTTAAACTAGAAATGAAGTTTAAATATATGTTAAAAAAGCCTTAATAAAAGACATCATTGCTCATATCAGCAAGAAAATGCCTAGTTACTGTGTTTGGTTTAGGTGGGGGTCTTTTGTTTGTTTGTTTTAATGTCTGGAGACTTAAAAAAAATATGTCTGGAGAAAGACTGACTTATAACACCTTTTTTTTTTTTTTTTTTTTCCTAGTATTAGCCCAACAAAAGAATTTTCCAGGAAAAAAATATACTTTTGTATGTCAGAAAAAACCACTCTTCTGTTTGCTTTTTTCTTTTTCCTAAGCAACAATATTTGGTTGCATTTTTCATTTCCCCTAAACTCACTTTAAATAGTCAACATTTAAAAAGTTAATGTGTCTAAAAAGGCTTAGTAGTGTGCTCAGGTTTTTTAATTGCATGCTCAGCTTCACTGAAGAGATGCTCATTGAAAAGATTAATGCTAGACACAGAAACAGTATTTAGGTAAGGTGTAACAACATGTTGTAAACATGCATAATGAGTTAGAAACTGACTCTCAAGGATATGAATGGCAAATTGATCGAAACCACTCTTACATAGTTCTCATTTCTCTGCAGAACTCACACAGAAGCCACCTGGTTTGATTGTGCGTAATTTGTGGTTTAGAAGCGTGCACGAGTCTAATCTGTAGGAATGTGTGATATGGAAGTTGCCCTTTTCCCTTTGTGTGGGGAAGACGGAATATTTACATATAGTACTTAATTTGTGGCTTTGAACTATTTGAGTGTTTTTAATCCCATCAGAAATGTAGGCTGCAAATGGACTGTGTTTGGGAAGAGAAAAGCATTCCACAGGTGTCAGTATGTTGTTAGCACGTATTGGATACGCTTAGTATATTGTGCTTCTAGTAAAGTGACCCATCCCATTAGCAGGCATATCTTTAGGCACTACAAAGGTTTAAGGGAAAGCTGTTAGTTATGGTAGTGCTGCTTTTGATGTAAAGCCTGATGTTTACCTAGTTGCAAGTATATTAATCTGTTTTCTTAATTACAGTTTCTCTAGATAAGAAGTAAGATTATTTCAGTAATTCTGTGTGATTTTTTTTTTTTTTT
>VZZY01021880.1:46605-78648 GCA_013400335.1 Eurystomus gularis
TTTTTTTTTGTGCTAATAGCAAGTGAAGATTTTTGTAAATCATCTTTGTTACTGTTGATGCAGTTGTATTTATATCTCTTTGTTCCTTCCTCCTGATTGATCCCATCTATGACACTGGATGGCTGACATTTTTCTGGAGGTTAGCTCTGCAGGGTTGGTCAAAGAACCCAACCCACCTGGGGAAGGAATAGAAATTTCAGAACAGAAAGGAGGGAGTCAAATCACTGCTGGTTGTGTTATCCAGGGTTGGTTCCTTTTGTTCAGACGCTCACTGGCTTTAATTGGCGGATTCTCCACCAGATGTAAACATACCCTCAGTACTCATGGTTACCTTTCAGATGAGGAAGCATATTCAACATTGAAATGCAAAGTTATCTTCAAATGTTAGGGCTGTTTTAATGGGAATTGTCTAGCAGAATGTGAACACTGAATATGGGCCACTGTTTGTCTAGAAGATAACCAGTTTTAGAGGTCTTAAATTGGGAACCAGTCTCATATGTATAGTCCTGAAGTGTTTAAAACTACTTCTGTAGACATAATCTATGATCTAAAGCTCTGTACATATCTAAGAAATAATTATTTGCTTGGTCTGGCTATTGACACTTGATGCCTTTGATTAGTCTGACAGCCAAGAAATGAAATTGCTAATGAGGGACAAAATGACAATGAGGAACTGGAAACATGAAGGTTAAGTCAGGCTCTGGAAAAGCTGTGCAGATTCTGCTTTAAAAAACCTCCCAACAACCTCCATTTTGAATGTGTGATACAGAACATAAAAGTTACATATGCTGTTATTATATAGAATGAATGACAAGTATACCTGTGATCTGTAAAAGAAAAAAATCTAAACTGTGGATTTTATGAAGAAAATATTAGGCAGTATTGCAGTCTTTGGTTCTAACAGGCTGTGTACAAAATCTCTATGTATCAGCTGCAGTTGCTATGAATAACTGAGTATGTTTTACATCATTCATCTCTATGTGATAGTTTCTGGCATCATAGAATTTTCTGTGAAATGGCTTCAGTGACTCAGAATTATTTTAAAGCATACAGAGTATAGTGGAACAGTTAGCTGATCATGTGTCACACACTTGCAGGAGTAAGGGTTTATTTGATATAAAAAGACGGCCAGCTGTTTTTCTTTCTGCTGACAGACACCTTTTCTATGTGTATGGATTTTAAGGGAGTTGAACTTTACAAGAGCTCTGTTTTAACTTCTGCCAGAGTCACTTTAGTGTCATTTATAATTAAAAGATGTTCTTTCTTCATGGTTGCCATACATACCAGATAAAAAAAAAAATTGCTAGTATGCCATAGAGAAGGACAGAGCTTTTATTTAGCTTTAGTTTTGCAATTCAGGACTATTTTTAATCCTGCAGTGATGTTTTCCTTAGACTAGTTTGCATCATGAATGATGCAAGAGGTGACTTAACATCAAATATTCTTGAGCTGGTCTGTGGAAAAAGTCTGTTCTGCAGAAAAACCAACGATAAACCCAGAAATAATTCTGATGAGGCATGTGCACTGCTAACCAGGAAGTTATAATGCTCAGCTGTTACTAGTACCATTCTGTAAGTGTAGGAGAAACTGGTTTAAAATAATGCAGAAGCTATCTTGTTTGTGAACAAAATGAAATGTTTTTAAAAGAAAATGTATCTGGCTTCTTAAGGTAATGTTTTTGTGGGGCACAGGTCTGCAGAAGGGTGAGCTGAAGAACTGAAAGCTCAGGACACCATGTGATGGGTACTGCTGTCACTGTTTGTCTCCACGGAAGGCAGGTGAGCTTGTTCTCTGATTGATTACCAGGAGAACAGACCGATTTTAGTAAGCTAAAGGGGGATGCTACCCCATGTGAAGCTGTCAGAATATTCCCTCTAACATACTGCCTAGTGGCACCCCAGATCATATTCTGTTTTCAAAAAACAAACAAAACCCAAAACAGCAGAATACATCAGTGACCTCCTGCTATACTATGCATTCTTGTTTCCTGTGTCCTTTAAAGATGTGTGTTAAAGATGCACAAACCTCTTCTCCCCCCAGCTCCCAGTATCTTAACTGGGAGTTGCAGGACTGCAGCATACACAAGCCATAAGCCATTCCCCTGTGCTGTGTTATTTCAGGATTGGGCGACTGACAGAGGAAGGCTAGTTCTGCCGCTTGTCTTTCAGAAGAACAGTTTGAACATCTGTTTGGCTCACTGCACTGATTTCCAGTTGTCTGTAATTGCATCCAGAAATGTTTGAGAACCAGAGCAGTTGATGAAGTGGAGGTAGACTGCACGTATCAACCCATTCCCATCAGAAGCCCAGCTGCAGTATCCTGAAGTAACGGGAAGTTTCAGCTGGCCTTCAAGAATAACACTGGGCAAAAATGCATTTAAGTAGATTAATGCAGAAATGACACAAAAGAAATGGTTGCAGGGAGGTCTAAGGAGACCTTTTTTGTTGATTTGGCTGTAAATAACTAGGGTGAAAGAACCAGATTATGCATCACGGCTGTGGCTTTGCAGCACAGCAGCAGCTGGTGGCCAAAGGCAGGGGGAGATTGATGGCTTTGTTCTGCTTATTCTACTGACTGTTCCCATCAGGTGCAGTGTGGTTAAAAGCCGAAAGCTTTCCCCTTTTATGCAGAAACTAATACTAAACAAGAAAGAGAGCAAACCTTGCTTTGTTGTTCTTAATTAGGTTATAAACCTTGGAGTTTACTTCAGTTAGATATTGGATCTGGGCTTCATGATATACAGATTTTCCTGGATCTGTTTAATGTGTTTTACAGCTTCCTTAGCTGCATTTGATGTTGTGTGGATATCTTTTTTTTTTCCAAGAGTCACTGATGAATTTTAATGGTGTTTTTAATATGAATTCTTGTGGTGTGTCTTATTTTAAACCTAGTAGAATTATTATCCAAGATGATGCTATGGTTGTCCTCTCATATAGAACAATCCAAATATATGCAAACTCATTCAAAGATTACGAGGAGCCCTCCAAGACACATTGATAGCTGCAAGTCATCTCTATTCATAGTCCATCACATGCTGTGATTTTACTGGTCAGAACTATGGGTATTGTCCCAGTAGAGAAGACAGTTTTGATTTCTTCAAAATCATGGGAGGAGTGAGCTCTTTCTTTCTTGTGTTCTTGTTACAAATAAGTGGGCTTTCTCAGGAGAAGCCAGCCGGATATTGTTTTGGTAAGGGTTCAGTGATGGGGCTATGCTGTTCACTGGATGCCTGCAGTACAGCACTTAACAGGGCTCTCGGGAGCTTCTACAGGGTGCAGAATAGTGAAAAGTAGCTGGACTATGGTTTCCAGTCGCTCTTTTGTATTGTGTTTATGTAACAAGCACAATAAAAGATAACTATTGGATTTCAAACTTTGTTACTAGGCATTTTTGAGATAGGCCTATTAATATATTACTGTCTAAGGTATGCATCTTGAACTCAAAAGCTGGGTTGGTTTTGTCCCAGGAGGGGCAAAAGACAAAGGGGGAAGTAGTTGTGGTAGAAAAAAGCTCAAATTTCAAATTGTGCAGACTGACTGAAATTGTGCACCACGCTAAGAATAACATCTCTTTTAAGTCACAAGTAAACTTTTGGTGCTGTTAGGAGGTTCATTTCTAGTTGTTAAATTGTGGGGGTTTCATCACTCAGCTGCCAAGCTGTCAGGTATTCATACAATGATGTAGCCTCTATGGTATTAGCACCAGGTTGGGTATCTGTGGCCCTGACACTGCTGAGAGATAGCTGATGAGATTTGGTGTCCCCTGAGTATGTTTTGGTATAGAAGGGATGGCCTTAGTTTGCAAAAGCAAACTTTGCTATAAAGATTAGAATTTATTTTGCTGTGCAACTGTTTCAAATATAGTTCTGCATTAAAAAAACAGACTTAAGACTGTTTGCTATCTGTTATTACAAATGGAGACATTTTCAAAGGTGTACTTAAAACAGTAGAGAAAAAGGATTGTTCTGTTTCAAGTTAAGTGCATTAATCCTAGGTAATGTATTTAAACCTGGGCAATAAATTTATTCAGATTGAGTACTCCATTGTTTTCATTAAGAAAACTATCTTTGTGAGAACATGATTGACTTTCTAATGGATATAAAATATCTAGAGTTCTTCCACTGAAGCAGAATCTTTTTTCCTTAAAAAGCAGGTTTAAACTTGTAATCACTCATTAGATTGTTTAAAATACAGTGGTAACTATAAGCAAGAAATTTTGACAGACTCTTTCTAGGCATCCTGCCACTTCTACCATCATTGTGTAAACTCTTCCAAGTAAATGGATATAATTCCAAGATTCATAGGCAGTCTAAAATACTTCTATACTCTAAAGATTGTAATGATGGTCATAAATACCTTTGGTAGCTTTTCTGTGATGTGATCTTAGCTTATTTTTACGAGATGTATTTTCTTATTTTGATTTAAGTAGTAAGTTTTGCATATATATTAAATAATTTGTGTGCCACAGGCTTTGTAGCGGTGTATTTTATAAGTGTGATTAATAAGGCCACATTAAATATTTTTTCATTGGTTTCTTTTCCTGGGTATGGCAAATGACTCTTGCAAGTATTTTTTAGAATGCTCTATCCATGATACTTAAAGCAATTTGAAGATGTCCAAATATGCAAGTTTTTTCTTGTTTTCTTGTTCTAATCTTACTACCAATGGGTGTCAGTAACTGTACCTTACGTGCTTTGAAATTCATGACAACATAGGGGCTTTCCTAAGTTGTTCCTTCCTTTAGGGCCCTTATACTTTTATTAGATTTTGAATGATTTTTTTTTTACTAGGCATTTTTCTTCTTAGTATATGGCTTGCATTTTGGAATGCAAATGTCTGCTTTGTTAATTAAGTTTACAGAAGGAAAGTCAGTCATATCATGTGAAGGCATATTCTGCCAGGCTTGCGCGTGGTAAGCCCCTTTATGTCCCACAGAGCTATTAGGATGCACAGTTTGGAATTGCTGAGATGAAGGCTTAGGTGGAGAGGTTTGCCTGGAGGCATATGTGTGCTGTATTTTGAGTGGGGTGGCACAGCATATTGGCCAACAGTCTAATTGACCACATGTGCTGCAGCTTTGCTGTGATGGATGGTGTGTGTAGCTTGGATGGGTGAAATGTGAATGCCTGTGCAGATGGCTTATCATGAGAGAGAGCAAGGGAAAATAAGTTTTGTTGTCCAACAAAGTATTTCAAAAAGAGCACTTTCCATGTAGGTAGCTTAAGAATGGTAACTAGCTGATCTTGTCAGATCCTCCAAGATCTTTTTTGCATTTAAGCAACTGTACTCCACTGAGGGAAGGCTAAGTGCTGAAATTTTTAGATAGGTATGCTTGTGTTTGTATAGATACTGCAAATTTTGGCACTCAGCCAAGGTTAACCCACCACAGCTACAAACTTATTTCTTCTCAAAGCTTGCTGTGAATATGTGGCTTTCTGACAACCAGTACATGTTTGTCTAAATCTGACTTTTACTATCTTTAGTCCAAGTTTACAATTTATTTGATATAGAGAGATAAGTTTTGGATTCATAAAGCTACAGTGAAGCAAGCCTGGTTGAGGGATGCTTCTTGGCTTTGGTCAAAACAGCCATAGTAAAGATAGTTACATGTGTAATGAACTGTGTGGATTTTTCTAGAATCTCTGGGACATTGGTTGCTCTCTGGTTACAATTAAGGTGTAGCTAATGCATTTACTGGAAGTATTTATCAATTTAAAACAAACCAGCAGAGGGGTTCTGCTGTCAAAGTAGTGAAGTCAGCCTATGTCAGGCTCTGCTCTCAGTATCTGTTCAGTTGTATTTTTAAGTTTTCTAACTTGTGCATTGCAGGTATGTCATTCCTGTGATTGGCACTTTTCAAAGGATTCCCTTCAGGTTCTATACTGACTCTAACTCCTCCAGAGCTTCTATGTTGGTATCTAGTTCAAGGGTTTAAAGTATCTTACTCTTTGAAATCTGAGTATCTGTGCATGGCTTCAAATAGTTTCCAAAGTGCATCTGCAAACTAGCAAAGGTTGAATGTTTTTGATGATGTCTGCTTATCTCTTGTGCTTTGTATTATGTTGCCCTTCTGTTTTCCATAAGCGTAAATATTCCTGAACGGGCCCATCCTGCCTTCTATAATCTTCATCATAACCTCCTGAACTTTTAGCATGGTGATAGGTTATTTTTCAGTCATTCTCTTATTTGCATGAAGAAATTGATCGCTGATGTGTGCATTCCTGCTTTCATTGTCCCATGTATCAGAAGTATGACATTTGGCTAATTATCTGCTTCTTTTCTGTAAGCATGTACTGCTCATCATTTGATAATTATTTCCAGCAGATTTTATTTGAACTTATTATTAGATTCTATACATAAAGCTACTTGGATCCTTTTTTGTAGGAGGATCTAAGCTGTAGAAATTCAGGAGTAAAATGATAATAATAGAAAAGTTCAATCAGTGCCTTTGTTGGACTAGTGTTCTATGTTATGAGATGTTATGAAGATTTTATGTTGTTGGTCAGTTTGAATGTCTTAAAATTATGAGCTAAGCTGAGTAGATGAATAGTGCTAAGTATTTATAACTGAGGAATGTCAATAACTTTATGAAAACAAAGGAAGAGTTATGGGCTCTTTGTTTGGGGTTTCAAGGTCTCTGAAAAAGGGTTAACCCAGATCATTAAACTTGCTAGTAAATAGCATATGCTTTCTCTATAAATTTGTATGTTTTGCTCCTATTAGGAACTTTTAAATTCTGTAAAAGTAATGCTTCTTGCTATAGGTAAACTTCAGAACATTTGGACAATTACATTTGCACACTGTATTAGTTAATGGCTTGTTGTTTTTTTAATTTTTCTTGTGGATCCCAGCACTTTTTAAAAAGCCAATATTTAGACACAACTTTTTCCTTTCCTCTCCTCCTTGTTCCTGAAGCATTTCCAGGTTTTTAAAATTAGATATTTAAAACTCATTTTCTAATTTATGATACAGAATGAGATGCAGTTGACTTTTTTTAAACAGCCATCTCATAACCCCATCTATTTTGTATTCCATTGAGTTAGACTAAAACGAAGTGCTTATATAAAAATCAGGCTGTCTGATTATTATGGGTGGTGATGCAGGCACCATTTCTAATAGAATTTACAGGCAAGAAGTCAACTGAGTTTTGACAAGGGTCTTGTAGGGTCCATAAACTCCCACAGGGCAGTTACCAAAGATGTAACTGTATGCAGTGGAGCATATCAGAGCTAATGCCTTTTACGCACTGATTCTTGATTGAACAATTAATTTGACAGTGGTTACCATGCACTTTGCCCTTTTTAGAGAGGTTTGATAGTACAGGCAATCTTACAAGACATTTATGAGCTTCAAGGTGATTTTAAGTTCACAGATAATTCTTCCAAAAAGCTAGCTAGGTATCGATTATCAGAAACTTTACTTTTGCTTTCTAGGGTGTGGTTCATAGTCATTGTGTTTGTTCTTAATACTGTCACTGTTCTATAAAAAACCCAAAAGTTACGTTTGCCAAATACCATTTTAAATCTTTGCTTTAATTGGTTGGCTGGGCTGCTGCCACATGGCCCCTAAAAAAGAAGGAAAAATCTGTGAGAAGAGATAGACTGTGCATATTCATGTCTGGGTGGGTGTGTTTATATTTGAACAAAAAATACCCCATAACTGACCCATTTTTGGTAAAAAGTGCAGGTTCAGGTTATAACCAACTGGCACAACATTGACTGATATCCCTTGAAAAATTTTGAAAGAGTTAAAAAATAATTGCCAGTTTATTTGGGGGCTATTGGTATTAGCTATTTGTGCATACAATTAATGTTTATAAATCATAATACTTTAATGACTAGAACAATCCTTATGGCAAAAATGGAATATAACACATAGCTTTTATTCTGTACCGGATAACTCATGTTGCACTTTTTCACTCTGAATTTATAACTGTGATGATAATGTGCATTATCTCATTCAGTGTTTGTGTTTTGAGACAATGTTATCTTGTCTGTCTCATGTTTAGATGCATAAATAGGCAGGAAAACTAGAAATTGTACACCATTTTCAATGAAAACTTCAGCAGATTGTCTTCTAAATTGTTTTCATAGCTTTTACATTTATAAAGTATTTCTAGCCAAGAAAGGTTGGATGTATGGTGTTTGAGATGTATTGTTGGATGTATTGTATTTGAGAGATGCATAGATGCATAGATGTTAAAATATTGAATAATAAAAATATTTGGTGACACAAAGTAACTTCAGTCACTGGATATATGTTCAAATAATTTTCTCTTAATTTTGGAGTAAGAATGTAACTATTCTGAGACAGGTTTTTATATAGCAGCTGGGTACTTAATTAAGTTGCATTCAAAGCTCAGTTTAGTTGCAAATCATTCCTATCCTTTATAGCCATGTTATCAACATTTTTTCTGACAGAAGTTTGGGCTTTATCACCTGCGGTTGTTGACTCATCACTGAAATCCAAATCTACACTTAGATTTGAAGGAAACTGTACAGGAAGAAAAAAGTAATAATCAAAGATTATCAAAGCAAAATGAAACCTCTGCAGAATAGAAGCAGACTGTCAGGACAAGCTGTTTTGTAGTTAGGGCAGTTGAACCATCCCTCTCCCACTCAAGAGCAGCACTTATGAATCCTGCCCCTGAGGATGACCCTGTCTGCAAACACCGAGATGTGTGTGGGTGCATAGACAGACAGACGGATGACAAAGTTATCAGAATTGTGGGCCCACTAAAAAGCCAGACACCCTTTTGAAACCACACCACTGGAGTTCAGTTCTGCTTGAGATAAGCTTCTGCTTGTTCACTGAGTGGACACAGCAGGGCTGGTGGTATTTTGCTGCACCAGGATGGTGCTGCTCCCCTGCCTTTCACTTTCCTTCCTTGCCTGCTTGTCCCCTTCATTATGGAGGTGTCCACAGCTCTGAGCTGGGACCTCTGGGCAGCTGGTGCCCTGTCACATTGGTCTCCTTTGTGCTGACTTGCTATGGGCAGGTGGACATCTCTGAGACCATCTGTTTTATGGCCTCTCCCTTAAAGCTTTTTGCTACCCACCGCCACTTAAATGGTGTTGCCAGACACGGTAACAAGCACAACATTGAAATGAGCAGTGTTGAAAACAGTGAAAGTCACATTTTTATGTACCAGGGTTGTCTGAAGAAACTCTTTATTCTCCCCAGCCCCCCATTTTAAGATGAGAGTGGCAAAGCGTCTGAAAAATGTAGCGTAACAGTGTATGAAGTCCATGGCATAATCTTTCTTGTTTTTCTTTGAAACAAGTTTGTCTAGTTTAGGGGCTTAAAAATCTGTTCCTGACCTTGGGTTAAGATTTGTGGCTCCTGAAATGCAAAGACATGTGAGGTCCAAGCTTCCAGACCTGAGGGCAGAGGACAAGGGATTATTGCTGTCAGTAACCCCCAAGAGTTATCACCTTTCAATGCCGTGACGGGGAACACGGGGTGACAGAAGGGACTGAACCCATGGAGCCCTGCCTTTCCAAGCCACTGTTCCCACAGAGCAAAGGCAATGTCCCTGGGCTGGCTTGTGCTGGGGCTGTCCTGTAAAGTCAGTGTCCCTGTGACGGACAAGCTGCCGACAAAACCACGTCAGCCAGGGCTGTGGTGGTGGTTGTCGTAGTGATGTTCCTCCCATTATTCGGACAAATCCTATTAAGTATGTGCTGGTATTTCCAGTTCCCTGTGGTCTTCAGCATATGTGGCTAGACAGCTTTTCAGTAGCCCTGCTCATGTCATAAGTTGCCCAGCTGCTGTAATGTGGGATCTGCATTTGGCACAAACAGCCAATGTTGCAACTTGGTGGGGGTACAGCAGGGGCAGTTTCAAAATGAGCAGAAGCAACTATAATGTCATACTATTTCTTCCTTTTGCAGTCTTTATACTCATGAAAATTTCGACTTTTCCAAGCTGAGTGAATGAAAAATTACTAAAGTGTCAATAAGTTTATTTTTTTCCTATTCATCATTAATTAAATGATGAAATATTCTGAAAAAGGTTCAGGTTTTCCCCTCTGCTGCTTATGGCATCTGGTATATTTTTAACAGCTTTTATGATTTTGAGACTAAGCAAAAAGATTCTTTAAAAAACAAAGTACTGAATGTGTGCTTGGACATGGTCAGTACTATGGTTTGGTATTGTTGCACCTTTGTGTGTTACAGGGGACATTTTTGGCTCGTGGCTTATGGCTAATCATTGTAAGCAAATGGAATAGCATGCAAATACAAGTGATATGTGCAGCAATTCTCTTTCCCTGTAATCTTAAATTTTAAATTGGCTTTATATAGTTTATGACTTTTAGTTATCTGGCTACTAGATCAAGATTATCTTTGACAACTCTTGCATTTAACCCTAAGTGCATAAGCAGTAAATGCCCAGTTCTTTCTTCTGACTAGAGACAGCAAAGAAATTTTACTGTGGATTAGTTCTTGCTATCTTTGATTGCAAATGGTTGAACATAGACCCAGAATCTATGATAATAAGGTAATCTGTTCCCATTTGCAGTAGGCTTTTATTATTCATTCTTTGTAAACCATTTAGCAAGGAGTGTGGGCTAACATTGATTACTTCATAATTAGTGCTCCCAGGCAGTATAGTTGGAGCCATGTTGGAGGAGAAAATTTATCAGCTGTTAAAAGCCACATGACTTGCGTAGAAGAACCAAAGTGCAAGCTCTAAAGTGTATTAAATTGCTGTGTTTGTCATCTACCTAAATGCTCCTGTCAGTTCTCCAACTGCTTTATGTGCAACTGTTCCTCAAAGTGAGGCAGGAGTATCATGCATTTTATTCATAACAGATTGAACATGAGGCAATTACCAGTAAGCTATTTGATGGTGAAGCTTATTCCCCAAGTCAGGGAACTAGAAACAGGTATTCTGTAACAGATTGGGAAGGGGCTTTTCAAAATGACCACATCATCAGTGCAGATGCACAGTGGAGCATCTGTGCAACCTTCAGGCAGTCATTTATATACATTAGTGAGGGCATCGGTCTTTGTGTGACTCCTGCGGGGCATGCAAACACAGCTCAACTGCTATTTTGATGGAAAATTTTCTTGCCAAATGTTATTCAAGGACATCAATGGGATACCATACAAATGAGATGAGATAAAATGCCTAAAAAGACTATCTGCAAGTCTGCTTTACTACTGTGACTTGTGAGACTTTATTCTAGTGTTTGTCTTCCATTAAGTTTCAGATCTTCACAGTTTAGCTACGTTTGTCTTCCTTTAAAGTGATTCCCTGTGTAGCACTAAATTTAGTGTAGCTGCCTTCTGTGTAATGCCAGTGCCACTGGCAGGGCTTGGGTGTACTGTTGGTGTTTGAGCTCATCAAAGCCTCAGGCACATAAAAGGATCTTGCAGCAGTAGTGGTTGCAAGAGAAATTTGGGGGGCACTGAATTGCTCCTGTGGAAATGGGAGAAGGCAGCAGGGCCTTGGTGAGCCGGGTGCATGTGTCCAAATGTGCTGCCACATGCATTTCTACTGGTATTTGCATACTAAGCAGCAGAGTGAAGGCAGAGGGCTGCAGGTGCCCTTGCTCCAGGTCCAGCCAGGTCTCCTTTCTCTGCAGTTGCTGGTCTGCTGAGGGCTGCTGTGGCTCTTCCCCTACATCGCTGCCCCTGAGCTCTTGTGAGATTGTATTTTCAAAGGCTTCATGATATTCTTGTCAGCTCCTCATTCCTTGCAGTCTACTTGGCATTTTTACCTTGTTCCTTGTTTCATTCTCTGTTTTGTTCTGTCCAAACAAAGACAAATTAAACTCCTGCTGTTAATGAGAGTTCAGAATTGACACCAATGCCACAGTACTTAGTTTTCAACAATTCACGACACTGATCCAGTGCCTCTTCCAGGTCTGTAGAAAATAACCGGTTGCACAGAACTCAAAACAATTAAGTGAGTGAAATTCATTTATATCTGTCTATTTAGAAACTGTCATTTGTTCAGTGGGTGGAAACTCTGGTTGCCATCCCTGGATGTGTCTAAAAGCCATGTAGATGTGGTGCTTAGGGACATAGATTAATAGCAGACCTGGTAGAGTAGGGTTACGGTTGGACTCAATCTTAAAGGTCTTTTCCAACCTAAATGATCCTATAATTCTATGAATCAAACCTGCAAGCAATCAGCTGCAGGGGAGAAAATAAAGAATTCTGCCCCCCCACCCACCCAAGTGAGGAGAGAAGGAGGATTTGGGCAGAAAGTTCTCTTGCATAATTGCAAATATCCTATCAGAAAATGTAACTTCTAATGTATGAATGTATGTTTTGAGGTTGCATCTTATATATGAGCCATCACTGACATTTGAGCTTCTTTAAGCATATGCTTGCCCTCTGCTTGCTGTTGTAAAGAGATACTCTCTTACCATTATGTACTGTAGTAAGGATTTGTATAATTATAATACGTCTTCATAGTTTTATATCCTGAACATAAAGAAAGCATTGATTGATACGAACTTTACAACAGCTCAGGGATCATTGGAAGATACTGTGTGTGTTGTGAAATAGAGAAGTCAGTCATGGATATTCCGCATCTATTAACCTGTGTAACCTTTCCTTTCCTTTCGGTATGATGGATGGAGGTATTGCTGCCACGAACTCACAAGGTTATGGTATATGGGGATGTTCCATCCTCCTTCAGGTGGACTTGCTAAATCATTTCAGCTGAGGAAGATCTACTTTTATTGTTTAACAGTATTTGTGTAGTTATTGAATGCAAGGTAATGAATCTGTGGTTAACATCTGTCAAGCTTTGTACCCAGTGGGTTATTGCAAGCATTTTGGATTTTTGTGCTAAAGATAGTAAGCTTTCTGGCTCTTATAACGAAAAATTACATAGTCTCTGCTATATAGAGATACCAAATTACTTTTTGAGTATTTTTTTTTTTTGATAGAGAAGGCTGTATGTGCTGTTAGTTACCACTTTGTCCATCTCTTCCTCCCCTAAAATACAATTCTTGAATGTGTAGGTGTATAAAGAGCTTTTTTGATTCTGCTCCTTCTTTTGGTGGTTTTTTGGGTTTGTTTTTTTGTTGTTGGGTTTTTGGGGTTTGTGTTGTGTGGGTTCTTTTTTTCTGTGTGTGTGGGGTTTTTTTTTTTTCCCCCAAAAGATTTATTTCTTTTGTTGTGTGGAAAGAGACCACGAAAATGTGCTGTGTATACCTGATACAGTGTTCCTTTATTGAGTCTTCAGACATTTTGAAAGAACTGAATTTTCAGGTGATGTTTATGACCTGTGCTTATTGATGCTAAGTAATGACATCTTCCAGTAGCTCTCACAAGAGTGATCTGCTGTGATCCTCTTTACTCGCCCTTGATTCTCTATGCTTGCTGCTGGATCCTGGTGATGGCAATTTGAGTGTCAGTGGCTCCTCAGTGTCACCAAAAGGAATCATTGACTCAACTCATGTTGATAACTGCTCACCAGTACGAATAAATGGTTTGGAGTCATTACAGAGGGGTGGGTATATAGATAAATAGCAAGATCAATGCAGTTGATGGTTGTGGGATGTTCAGTGGTGCTTACCTTTAAGCAGAATATCTGATTGTGTTACACCTGATCAGCCTATGAAGTCAGCCTTGCTCTGGACAGGAGGTGAGACGTGGTGACTTCTGGAGGGTTTGCACAACTTAACAGGTTTTATGGTTATGTGATCTCCTGTGCTGAGTTGTGGTGTAAGCATCTTCCCAAAGCTGCATGTTGCTTTCTCTTTGGAGTTACAAGGGGTCCCGAGAATGGTCCCCATGAAACTTGTCTGTTAATTTGAATTGAAACTCTTGAGAAAGCTCACCTTCCTAGGCTGGTCTAATCTATATCTGCTTTTTCTTTTTTCCTTTGTTTTCCCAGTCTCTGAATCAGAGACATGCTTGTAGTGTTAGTAGTTACTGACAAACATGTCAGTGAGTCTTAAATTTGGGGCTTTATTTATGAATAGTGATCATAAAAAAGCTTTCTATTAGTGATGAAGTTTTTGTAGAAGACTCCCAAGGTAAGGTTTTGAGTTGTTTTTGTTACAAAATGTAATATGTGTCTGTGCTGCAGAATGACTAACTGGAGAGTACTACAGCTACCTGAAGCTTTAGACTTGCTGGGTTGACTGATGGTTTCAGCTGGGTCGTAGCACCAAGGGCTGTAGCTCTTAAGTGCCCCGTTTGCCCCAGCTGAAGTCATCAGACAGTGTGTTTTGCAGTGCATTAGTGCACAGTTGGTCTACTCTGGTCTAACTTGAAACCTAGGGAGGATGATTTTGGTGTCAATACTAATTTACTTTTTCACTGGTCAGAGAAGAGCAATCCTTGCCAGGAGAAACTGACCCAACAGTGTGACTACTAGTGTAGTCAATGAAAGCTTTGTCAAATACTTTAATGTTATTTGACAAATTCTGTTATTTTGGAACAGGCTGCCCAGGGAAGTGGTGGAGTCACTATCCCTGGAGGTGTTAAAAAAATGAGTAGCTGTGGCGCGTTGAGACATGGTCTAGGGGTCACGGAGATGTTGGACAAACTTTGGACTTGATGATCCTAGAGGTCTTTTCTAACCTAAATGATTCTATGATTCTATGAGAGAAGTCCATCACTGAGCAAGGTGATAGTACTCTTTTATGTAAGTTTTGTCTCCTGGACTCAGAATTCAGCACTGGAGAAAACACCAGTTCTGTTTTTTGTTGTTGTTGTTGTTGTTTTCTTTTATAGAGTTGCCTTTATCCAGTCTTTTTACCTGCAGCTGTCCACTCATGCAACAAACATGTTTTCCACTAGAAAATGCCTGTGTGTGTTTTCAATGTATACAACATAAGTGTGCTTTCTTAAACAGAATTTTTGTCATCTTAGAAAAGTGTGCTTAAACAGTTTTAACTCTAAATCAAGTAAGTTTTTGGGAGCTTAACTGGTTTCTTCAAGTCATAGCTACAAGAGTTGTTGTATTTCTTAGTAATTACATAGAATAAGCAAATTGTTAGAAGAGATTCAAGAATGAGTAACTCCTTTTTAAAAATATACAAATCCAGTACAAAAATGGACATAAGCTGCTTTTTGCTTTATGTCATTATAGGAATTCCAATTAAACATTATAAGCATTGTAGGATGCTTTGTCCTGCCAGTTTGTCTGTTTGCAATTAGTTTAGGGTACTCTGAAGATGTTATTTTAAGACTTGACAATTTAAATGTAATGAGGTGCTGCATTTAGGTTTTATTTATTCTTGCTAGCATTCTAAAGTAGTTGCATTTCCACTTATTTTTTTTAATCTAACTTTCTTTTCAAAGTCAGTGTCCATGTGAAGATAAGAGCCCCTTCTAACACCATGTAAAAGTGTTAATAAATTGGTAATCGGTTACCTGTTTTTATCCGTAGCTGGGGCTCTGATTTTGAAGTCATTCATTCTTAAGCATTTTACAGAGCCCAAGTCTCAGTGGTTCTTTTTTTCCCCCACATGTATTTTTTTACTTTTCTTAATATGTACGATTATTATGTACTATTAAGTATGTCATATTTTCACTCTAAACGACAGTTGTAGCATGTTCTTTTAGTGTCCTAAAACGACTATCTTGGCACTGCCTAGCTTATGTTAATCTGTTCGTTATTTGCATAGGATATATACTTTGGTTTAAGGTTATGTGTTTATATATATAAAGTTTTAGCAGATGACTGCATATTTATTTATTTTGGCAATATCATTAATTGTTCAGAAGACTTTTATCCCCAAACCCTTTAGTTTTTCGGACAGATCTAGAACATCTGTTTGTAATTCTGTCTTGAACGTTGCCAACACAAATTAGTCTTGGAAGCTCAGTCTATATTTTAGCTTTAAACGTTCACAGACATTTTCAAGGTTCATAAGTTTTACAAGAACGATTAATACCAAACATGCACTAATCTGGATTTCCACTCAAAATTTTGAAAAGTCTCTTATGGGATGAACCTTGCAGTTTTGCAGTCAGGTAGGTTAAGGAATTTCTGCTCTCTCTTATGGGATGAGAAGCTGATGTTCACCTAACTCATGGTTTAGCATGAGGAATGCAGAAAAAACGTTTAGAAAGATTGTGTTTGTGTGTGTGTGATTGATCCATCAATCCTTAGCTTATCATGTTGGGGGGGGTGGTGGTGTTTTTTTTTCCCTCAGAGAACCAAACCAAAAAAATTGAACTTGTAGACTTTTTAAAAATTTTTTTTTGTTTTTTAAATAAATGCAGTGGTCAGAGCCTTGGTTTTTTATCTCTTGCATAAGGCCTCATCTTTAGCAGCACAATGACCTGGTATCATGCTGGGAACGTTTTATCAAATTGGTTGAAAAAGTGGCTTTATATGAAGTACAAGCACATGGTCCTGAATCAGCAAATTATTCTGTGTCAGTGTCTTCTGTATACTCTCTTAATTGAATGTGGGTTAGTTTAGAACCATCTGGCATGTATATATAAATACCTATTGTAAATGCAAGCTTTTCAGGTTATGTGAAAGTTTATCTATTGTGAAGAATTACTACAAAATTCTGGGTTTACTGATAACAAATTTTGGTTAATTGTAATGTAACCAGCAGGTATGTGGCCTGACTTTGGTAACACTAGAGCACAGCAGCAGGGATGCTGCTACTCAGCCCCTCCAGGGAGATTGTCTTAGAACAATTGAAATACTTATGTAATAGCAGATGGTAAATTCAATGTGTTTGTAAAAAGAAAACAAGAATTATTTCTAAGTAAGAATACAGCTTAATTGAAATATGCAATTTTTCTAAGTGATAGCCCTGAACAAACAGATGTTCTTTAAACCTAACCTGTTCACTGTGGAAGTCTTCATACCAGTAGAAAATGCACTATGTGCCATTTCAAAAATACAATTTACTTTAAAATAAATAACCCCAAACAGTATGGATCATCTAGAGGTTAGAATGTGGATTTGAAATCTGAGTGCTTCTTCATCTGATGGAAATTTTGTTCCGTGGTCTGGAGCTGCCAATTGCCAAATCTTCTCCAAAGTTGAATTTTACTGTGGTGATAGGTAGCTTCATTGTGGTGGATCGAAGGTATTTCTTCACCCTTCTTTTTTTTTTTTTTTCTTCTTCCTGTTTTGGAATGTCTTTATCATTTTTATTTTGTATTAGCAGAGCTGATTTCCACAAGCAGCACTCATAAATGTGAAGTTTGTTTCCTTCAGACAAATAATTTAGTAGTAGAAGTAGTTTTTGTGGATGACAGAGCTGTGTTCCCTTAGCTGCGTTCACTTAGAAGTAGCAGATTTTTTTCAGACAGTGTGTTCAGGTTTTGAAGAGTGCACCAACAGGAGATGTGGAGTCTTTTTGTCTTGAGTTCTTACATTCAGCTTACATTGTAAGTGTCATTTGGGCTCTTTTAGCTGTCTTAATGATCTATGTGATATTAATCAGTGGCTTCAATCCACTTACTAGCTGGGAATAACCCCAATTTAAGCAGAGGAACCAGCCTCTTGATTAGAGCAAAACAAAAATCCCCAAACCCAAAACAAATCCTTCATTTCTTACTGTTTTTACTGACAATTTAACTTTGCTTTTTCTGTTCAGACCTTAAAAAAAAAATACCTACTTCAGCCACTATTTCCTGCACAGCCTAAGGAACCTGAATGACAGAGGTCAGGTGCTTGCCTCATGGTCTGCGAGGTGCTTGCTCTTGCAGCTGGACTGCAGAGCAATGCTTTCTCTGCACCTCTCGTTTACAATTATTGCATGTAGATGCTTTCTTAAGGAATACTTAAACCAGCTTTAACTTAAGTACCTATTGCAGTCATGTAATACCAGTGGGGTCTTGGCATGAGCTACTTGAAGTTGGTTTTGTGCTGTAACGTTTTTGAGTGAAGCATGCACCGTAGAATACTTGTCTCTCCCTCCATTTGTAATGACAAAGTCTCTGAAGTTTGTCTGGAAACCAGCATTCAAGCAGTAAAATAAGCTATATGTAGGATTTATATAGGTCATTCTGATGCTGTACTGGCCTTTATAATATGCACGAGCCACTTGTGTGTGTGTGCCAGGAGAGCTGTTGAAGGGGGCAGGTGACTGAGGTAATGAGGGACCTCTTCTGAGGTTCATTGTGTTGCTGCAGAGGTGGTGGTGGATATTCAGAAAAGGTGATAAATTAGAGTGTAATGTTTTAATGAAACACAGGAGGAAGTAGTAAATACAAGATGAAAAATTCAGAATAGGAATGAGAAAGACAAAGGAGTTTGTATTTATGGATAAAAATATATACCTGTATACGCACATGCTTGAAAAAAATCTTTTTATTTTGCAATCTTAATGAAAGTGAAGTTTTTGCAAAACAATGTGATTGTGATGGATCATTCCTTCCCAGAAGCTTTTTCAGTTCATTGATTTGGAGCATAGTAGAGTTTAGGAATTACCGAAGGCTCATGTTTTTCAAGCATCTACCGCTGGCAATTCTTTTATTCTGCAAAGCAGAACACTGCTGTTGATTATTTAACTTCTGCTGATATCTATAAGTCATATCAGCACTGATATACATTAACAAAACCTCTGGCTCTGTCCCAGCATTTGCCCATCACAATAGACCTTTGCTTTCTTCTTTTGCAAATAAGGAGTAACGTATTTCTCATTTTCTTGTACTGTGCTCTGCAAACTCTCATTCCATGGTTGTTGAACTGAAACAAATAATCTGATTTCACTCATGACCCATTGCTGAAGCCACAGTATGATGATTAAAGGCCCACATTTCTTGGCCATGGAGAAAATGAGATTTAACTGAAGATGTATAGTGATGTAAAAGTAGTATTTTCTGGAACATAAAAAACAATTTTAACTGGATAATTGTGCAAAATCCACAGCCAATCTATATCAATTTGTGATTCTCCACGTTAGTTCAAATGTCCATGCAGTGCCTATGCCTCTTTGAAGCTTCTTCAGTACCAGTGGCAATTTTGAAATGGAAATGTGTGCACTGATGCGTTGTGATTAGGACAAGTCAGCAGAAATGTAGATGGCAGTCTTTCATCTCATGACAGATATTATGGCTTGGGAACTCCTTCATTCAGCATTCACTATGGAATGTTGTAAGAAAAAAATGAGAACCATTTTGGTTCTAAATGTGAACAAGCATGTTGTGTGTTGAAGTTCCCCCGACTTAATTAAATTGATTCTATCAATGAAAAGCATAGCTTCAGATTTTTAAAAGGTGTTCGGTTATCTCTCATGTTAATGCAGCGTCATTATTATATTGCATGATAAACTGAGCTAGAAATGGAGAAGACTTCATTTAAGCATAGATGGGGTCTTTTATTAAAAATTTAAGATTGAACAAAATTAGTTTGAGTTATTTGAATTTTGAAAGGCACCCACACTTTAGCTCCATTTTTACATTTCCAGCAGAATTTGTTAAAATTTTTTACAAGTATTATCTGTGCTACCTCTGTAAAAAGAGTAGTTTCTGGGAGACACTAAGTTATTCAGACACTTTATCAGTTGGAGTAAGTTTGTTTTATTGAAGGTATTGACTACAGTTAGAAACTTATCTGTACTAATAACAGAACTACTTTGTGAGACAGGGTTACCATTTGCAGGCCTACCTAAGCATGCACATATCTTCAATCATGCCAGTTAGTGCTATTGAAATTTTCCAGAATAGTTCTGGGGCTAGATGTCTTCCTGGTCAAACTGTTAATTCTTCATCAGGAAAGCTTGTTCTGAAGCTACTGATGACATAGGGTTCTAAAATACACTTCTGAATTGGAGCAATTTCTTTTAAAAGGCCTTTCTGTTGGAAAAGGACAAATCTGGAAACCATGAAGGGTGTACAGGTTTTGCTTACTTAAGAACTGATGTGTAGAATGGGTGGGAAGTAGACTGAGGCAAATTAACACCAGTGCTCTCAGCTGTTAAATTATAATTACCTTTTTCTGAGAATACATAGATGTCACAATAGTTATAGAGGCATTTCTTACGGCTTTTTTTGCTTCTCTACTAAATGGAAAAAGGGAAACTTGGATGGATAGTTTTTGAAATTGAAGAAACATCTATTACTCTTTTAGCCATTGGATGTCACCAGAGTACAAAGTACGTACTAGGTGAAGTGGAGCTAATTTATGGCTTTCCTTGGCTGTTTATTTTGGAGTGAGAAGACTCCAGTCCTGCAGCAGCTTTCTCAGATCAGTAGTTGCAGCATCTTGGCCAGCTCCACAGTGGCTGTGAGTCTTTTAGAGTATTGAGCCAGAAACGGGTTCAGGACCTCATCTTGCTTCTGTGGGGTCATTGACACCAAATGAAGTGGGGGTGGAAGCAAGCAAGAAGTAAACAAATCACTACACAGTTTGGCCTCGGTATTTCTGTGCTCATTACAGTGGAATACTTAGCAGAGGCCTTGAAAGCAACTTGTGTCTTCACTGCACATGTAGCTACGGAAGTGCTTATTACCTCGTGTACCCTCCTTTATCTTCCGCTATTTGGGTGGTGTTCTGCCAGCCATGCAACAGCGTGGATCTTTGTTCTCTTAGATGCCTGGGTGCTTACTGCTTTCCTAGGCAGTACTGTGCGCTGCCTGTGCTTTCCGATAGACAGTCTGCCTGCTGAGGCTGAATCTGGGGACATTTGCAGGAATTTCAGTACAAACAGGTTAACTGAAGCATGGAAGAACCTTAGAAAGATCTTTGAAAACAAATGGAGACTCCAATGAATTTTCAAGGTCTAGGACTTTCTGGTTTGAGATGTGAAAATTTTAATGCCTACATTTTTTAACAGTAAGGTTTCCTTCAGTCAGTCTGGCATTATAAATAGACTTCAGGGCAGTTCTAAGGTTTAATTTCAACTTTTAGCTATTATACACTTAGTCCTGCTGATGATCTTGCTTTCCATCACTAATAGTGCAAAGCAGCTGTAATGAAAATAACAGTTTGGCTTTAACTGCCTTATAGAAGTCAATAGTAAATATTTAAATATACATGCATTCTGCATTTTCTGAATCATTTCTATGTGACACAGCTGTCCCAGTGCTAAAATGAAATTCTTTCATTTTTACTGGTGAACATGTCCAAAATGAAGCTTTAGAGTGGGAACCACAAAATGCACCTTTCCATCATGTGTAAAGGAGGAAGAGAGAAGGGGAGACATCCCTTCTGTACTGACGTCCAGAATCTGTTGGAGAGAGAAGTGAGACGTGATATAACAGGTTTTATATAAGCACTTGATAGGAAGAAACTTTGTAAAATATTCTCAGATCAATTTGCTGGATTGTGATCACTGCGATTGAAATGAAATTTGCTATAAGGAGTATAAAATGAAAAATCATCATTCAGTAAGGATATTTTGGCACTATGCTTTATAAATAAAAGTCTGCTGTTTTCAGGTATTTCCAAGCCATGTTTTGTTTTGTTCTTGGACAGAAATTATTGGGAGATAAAAACCTGTAGAGGCGGATGGGGAACAAAATGGGACTTCTCCGAGCAAAATACCTAAGACGAAATCTAGAGAAGGAGAAAAAGATTGCCAAACAGGAAAGCTGTTGAAACACAGAGAAAATTAGAGAAAAAATAGGAACTGTGGCAAGAAAACCCAAATGCCTGCAAAGCTGAAATTGATGAAATGACAGGAAAAGAACTGCTGAAATAGAGAAGATTTGAAGAAAAAAGTAAGTTTTAAAATAAGTTGGAAGGTGTGTGTTAAAGGTAATTTAAAAAGCTGTCAATCTAGCTAGACTGGGAGAGAATTGGTTAGGCAGCTATTTGTAAATTTATTACAGGTGTTTGTAGATTTGCTAAAAGTGATCTTCAGGTTTCTCCAGTGCCTCACAATTGTGTAGAATAGTTAGAGTGAACAGTGGTACTGTTAGGAATAGTCTGCATTTCTAAGAGGTGCAGATTAGACTTGGTGATGGAAAATGCTTTTTGAAAAAGAGAATGAAAAAAGATGGAAATGCTTTTCTGAGGCAAAAGTATATGCATTTAAAGTACATTCCAAGAGGAGCAAGTACAGCAGAAAGCCATCCTACTCTGGAGGGCAGGATGGAGGCAGGAAGTGGAGTTACTGATGTCAAGAACATTTTCATGTTCCTCCTGCATAAAAGTCTTCAGCAGGGTATTGTGAGCATCCAGTTAATGACAAGAAAGCTTTGGATATCTTGCAAGATCTCAAAATACCAGATTACACCTGAGCAAAGGGGAAACAAGCTGCTTCTCTTGGCTCTGTGCCCGTATACGCATTAATCTGTTTCTCTGTGTCAGCATTCTCTGCTCTCTGATAGAAATATTTTTTTTTTTTTTTCCTCCTGCATTTCACTCCTGCTTTCTAGCTTTGTGTGTTCTTCACCTTATATTTGTGGTTCTTCTTCAGCTTGTAAGATGAACTGATTATCTTGTTCCAGTCATCTGCATTTGTATTTTAACAGTGTGTGATCCTAATGTAAGGGTTAAGAAGGTGAAAATGAAGGGTTAACTTGATGTATATCCTTACCCAAGTTTAAATCAACAAGACAAAATACACTGAGATTTATTCTGAGCCCAGCTGTATTGCTATGTCTGTCTCAAGTTTTTTTTGTGTGAAATAATTTGTTGTTATCGTTCAGCACTTTTCAAATGCATTCCATAGAGAATGAAAGGACTTTCGGGTGTCACTGCTTGTACTTGGAAGCAGAAGAGCAAATAAATAAGCACTGAGTACCTCTAAAAAATGAGTATCCTAAAAATATAAATATGGTCAAGAAGGGAAAGCAGCCAAGACAGAAAAAAAAGATATTAATCTCTGAAAGGGTCATAAGGGGTTTATATTTCACTGGAAATCATAGATCCATATGATCCAGGAGGTAATGCTAGCAGGATGTAAATATTTACAACAGTATGATATTTTAGAGTAACAACTTTCTTTTTTTTTTTGTGGAATGTTGACTTACAGGTCAAAGAAAAAAATACTTGTTCATTAATCTGCTGTATGTCCAATTTATCATTTTTATAGGGAAAAGTGAAAGATGGGATGTTTTATTTGGATTCATTGGATTGTAACCACATGTTCAAGAAATGAGCATTTAAAAATATTGCATGTAAGATTTTTTTTTTACATGTTTCTAAATTATAGATACAGCCTTTTTATATTATGAACAAATAATCACAATCTTAGTCTTAATAAGACTAAGACTTAATAATCATAATCTTAGTCTTCCTCAGTATTTGACTTTCTTCTCTGATTAAAATCCCAAAGTGGAATGAATGTACTGTGGGACTGAAATGAATCTGTTTAAGACTGGAATTGCTGTAGGCGTTTTGGTGTGCCCACTGCAGGCAAACACTGGAGATTATCTTGATTTGAGGAAAATTGTGTCAAAGTAGTTTTGCAGGGCAAGTAGGTGTAGGAGACAATTTGTAGTAGTTACCTTGTGCTCTTGGAGCCAACCTGTACTCTCAGTGGTTCATAGCTCTGAGTTTTGCTGGGAGGATAATTACAGTGTTTTCACACAACTGTTGATTTCTGTTGTGATAGTGTTTGTTTTTTTCATCTTTCATGTTGATTGTGTGTGTGTGTGTGTGTGTATACACTATGTGTGTGTACATATATACACATCTATAAATGTAAAAGGTATTTTAATCTAAAGCTAGTCTCTCCTCTAAAACAAAAAGGGTTTTTTTGGGAGATGCTGAGTGGTTCTCCTGAACAACGTTTTCAGTTAAAGGGCCTTGTACTACTGAAGTTACTTTTGAAGTCTTTTCTTGGTTTTCAGTAGCGAGATTTTCTTATATTTCCTTGTATAGATTAAAATCAGAGGTAAATACTGAATGAAGAAGTAGAATTCAAAGGTGAGATTAAATTTTTTGCCTGTTTGAAAGCCATATTTTTAGGTATTTCTTATAAGTTCCTTCACTAATTTTACTGGAAAGCACTGCATCTAAAGCTTTTTATCAGTTACTAGCTTCATGGAGAGGTGTATAATTCTGTTCTTGGTTGTATCAGAACACATACTGCACTTCCAGTGGTTCTATTTTCAGAAAATTACCATGTTTTTTTTTTTTATTTTTTCAGTTTAACCAAAGGTGAATAATATTTTTGTGGCTCTAGATAGCTTTTCAGTTCCATCAAAGAATTTTGCACCATTCTGTGAGTGGTGGATTTTTAAAAAATCCAATCTTTTTCAAAATAGTGCAAAGTTTTTAACAATAAACATTTTCTTATCAGAATTTAGCAATGCTGCAATTGCTCCATGACCACAAATACTAGCTTCTACATAGAAGTAAATGAAAATCTACCCTTTGGATGTCTTTTTATTGTTTCTCCAGCCTTGATTTTGGTTTCTGCAACACCCAAAAGAAAAAAAAGCTAATAATTGAACATAAATTGTCAGAAAAGATCATACTGGAATAAAGAAATAACTGTAGACCATAACAAGGTTTTATTTAGAAAATGTTTTTCACAATTTTCAGACCAGATATTCTTCAGAAAAAAAAAATCAAGATGCAGAAAAAAGTTATGGGAGATAATACCTAACACCAAACCAGACAAAAGATACCATCTAGAACATCCTGTCAGCTGAAGTTGTATGACCTAGCACGTTCATTCAGTGTATATTTTAAAACTGAATAATACATACATAAAAAAACCCCTTGTAAAATCTGAAGAAAAGATTCTAAGCAGAAGGATACTCTCTCCCCCCTTCATCTATTTGGATTCTGTTTTTTCTTCATAGAATGTATCCAGAAATTTTTCAGGGTGTTAAATGTATGGCTGGGTGTAACAAGAATTACAGAAAATGGCAATGAATGGGCATTTGTGGCAACAAAAGGAAGGCAAGACTTAAGTTATGGGAGGTCATCCTGAATAGCCTGTATTTTTGTTTGTGTTAATCAGTGGTGTGCTTGGGAGTGCAAATGCCTTAGCTAAACTTTTGTCATAGGTGCTTGACTTAGTCAGGTTCTCTCTCTCTTCCTTTTTTTTTTTTTTTTTAAACCTGGACAATATAATGCCACTTTTGTAGTACGTTCAGTTATAAAGTAGACAAAATAGGGTTGTTTTTCTTTTATAAAATAAAATCTTAGTTCTCACTTGAAGAAGTGATTCTGATCATTAATGGTTTGCTGCATTTACTATCTTTTACCTCTAAATATTTGTCATTGTTGCTATGTCTCAGGAAGCTACTTCTCCTTAGTGTTGATCTTGCTCAACACAATGAAGTATGTAAGTGGAGAATATGGGAGATTTTTGTATGACTTTTAGGGATGCAGATTTCAAAGGTTTCTTACCAATTTTACTCTTGTTTACCCAGACCCAATGGGTTATATGGGATCTGAGAGCATCGTACCTAATGACCCCAGCGCAGAAAAACCCAGCAGCCTTATTTCAGAGGCCATGGGCCATGGAATACATGGAGGGTGCATTCTTCTCCAGCAGCGGATCAACAATTGCAGAGCAGGTTCAGGGCGCTGGCAGGGGAGAAGATGGGAAGCCTGGAGGCTGGCAGGCTGCCCCATGTCAAGCACCCAGGATACTGGAGGGGCTGGGAACCCCTGCTGTGGGCATGGCTCACTGCCTGCGGGGGTTTGTTGCTTTACAGGGGCTTGGATTTGGGATGTTGCAGAGACATAGACCCTGGGGTTGTTGCTGCCTGGCCCCCAGAACCCTTGATCTTGTCCCCAGAGCTGTGCTGTGGCTTTTGGTATGCTGGAGATGCCCCTCCACCCCCAGTGCCTGGTGCCCACCTGAGTCAGGAGTGGGTAACAGCTGGAATTGCTTTTCTGCTGGGAGAGAGGTGAGGGAAGAAACTTGTAACTGTATTTAACATAACCCCTCTGCTCTCATATCTACCAAATTTAAAATGTTTGTGATTCGCATCTTTTATTCTTATTACTAGGAGATAGAAACATATTAGTAAAATGATGAATGACATATTTGCTTCTTGTAGGTGTTGATTGCTTTCACTTTGTGATGGGTCTGAAATGCACACACTTGAGAAAATCCAAGGAGACTTTATGCACTTGGCATGTTCGACTGAATTGTAAAGGTCTAACAGCTTGTTCAGGAAATTAGTTCAACATGACATGCTTCTGAAAGACCTGCTCTTCTGTTACATGTATTATAGGGTTGGATTATTAACTGAAAAACAATATCAACAGCACAAATGCAGTGGGAATTCATGTGAGATTGCCCTTTTTTTTTTTCCTGCAAGCTGAGGCAGAAGCAGAAGTGTGAATAAATTGCATAGAAAGGAGTGTTGAGCACAGTCTGTTAATCAACTGTTCTGTTATATCTGACACTTATCTTGTGAGCAGGGCTAAAAATCAAGTGCCTGCAATCACCTGAGAAGTGTAGATGCATTTTCTTTATAAATTAAGTAGTCTACTTGTATTTGGTTGGGTTTTGTTGTGGTTTTGAAAATTATATTAAACCGTTTCCCAGCAAGCAGAAGTATTTTCTGATGTTTTTAAAAGGACACGTGTTTTGCATGGTGTGAGAATGCAGGTGTGGCTCTAATAGGACCTGACAGTCCAAGCAAACCCTCATCAATCTCTTCTGTCTCTGATTCAGACTTGAAATGTTCTTCTTAGGATTTCAGTGATGTGTTTTCAGGCTGTCTCCTGTGCTCCACTCACTTGGGAGCAGCTTCCTGCTTCACCTCTCGTCATCAGCCCCTCCTTGCGGTGCTCTGGTCTTCTCATTCCTTTAACAAAAAGGAAATTTTAAAAAGCCTAAAGAAAAAAAGTTATTTTGCTGGGGAGAGTGTGTGTCACTTCCAGTTGAACTGTC
This sequence comes from Eurystomus gularis, assembly GCA_013400335.1. NCBI lineage: Eukaryota > Metazoa > Chordata > Aves > Coraciiformes > Coraciidae > Eurystomus > Eurystomus gularis. The sequence continues at coordinate 73,309 of VZZY01021880.1, forward strand.
TTACTAATCTGTCTCCTAGGTTTTCTTTTGTCTCCTGGCCATATGAATCCCATGGGACTTCATCCACCCACCTATATATTTGGGTTTATTTTTTTGCCTTCTCAGTACACAGTGGGAGAACTTATTCAATGAATGGTGTTTGCAGACAATAATGATGAAAAGATTTAGTAATATCCAAATCCCTCAGGGTAAAGATTCTTCACCTGACTGTTGCACCATGCTAGAGGACAACTGACAATCCTTGCTTACTTTATTCTTGTGTGTTTTATTAGTACAGGCCCACATCATCACTTGTGCTTGCTGTTTCGTAAGGAGTTGTGGTGATCTGGAAAATTTTGATTGCAAAATTAATAATTTATTTTCAATTGCTGCATCTTTCTTTCCTTTTTTATTGCAGCAGAAACTTTTTCAGAGATTAAAGTATTACTGAATGCATTAGATCAAATTCTGTGCATTTTCTCATCCATGAAATTAGTCACATTAGATGAGATGCAGTAGATACCTCGTGAATAACCTGATATTGTCTCTGGATGATATTTACAGATAATGAGAAATGCGTGGCAGTATTTGACAGTGACTTTCAACTTGTTTCAATAAAGCCTGTAACGTGAATAAAATATTGAGGACAGTAATAAACTAGGCAAATTGTCTCAGTTTTTTAAAATGTTCTAAAATGCATGAATCCTGTATATATGAATAAATGAATCTTATGCTTGAATTCTTTATATTCAGATTGATTTAGATCATACTGTTTTAAAATACTATGCAGCAAGATTCATAGACACTATACATTTAAAGGATTTTTTGTAATCCAAGAGGGAGGAGAAGATTGTAAGAAAAAGCAATGGTTTAATCAGTAGCTTTACTGTTCAGCTTTGTAATAGGCATTCTACATCTGCTTGTCATTCAGAGAAACCCCAAAAGATGAATGGGTAGTTCATTCGTTATATGGTGCCAACAAGGAGTCACCTTATTCAAATAATCTGACTAGTAGTGTCAGTTTGGCAAAAATCCAATTTTTTGAGTCATGGTCCTTAGATTTTTGTGTGTATATGCATTTGTTACTGCAGTGCTGTTAACCTGTGGGGACAAAGGATACAAAGGAAGTAATCCTGTGAAGTATTAAAACTTTGGGCACTGAAGGAGTTTGATTGCTTTGTGGTGACTGGTCTGCTACTTGTTTTACAAAAGAAAGAATGAATATGTGTTGGTAACTTAACACCAATAATTCCGGTAAATCTTGGCATCTCTTGGAAAACTACCAGGAGGTATACCAAGGCAAGGGATGCTTGCAGTATATTAAGGTTGTCTGATCATCAGCCTTCTGATGGAAGAATGTGTGAAATCTGTAGGAGAGATTCTGCAATAGTTACGGGGATTCATTCATTTAAGTTCTGGCTACAGAAAGTTGTAACTACTCTACTTTGGGAATCTGTGTTTTACCTGTTGCTGCTGAGACTTTTTGATACTTTAATGTGTATAGAACTAAAGTTGCAAGTGCATTATTATTGAAGTCATAACTCCAAGCTGTGCTTGTGTGGAGCTGAACAGCAAACCAGAGTTCTAGGTGCTTGGCTTTCTTTTTTATTCTAGGTCAGTAGGCAGATTTTTGGTGGTAACATTGCCTGCAGTGCTGTGAATGGCTAATTGGCAGACTCTAAAGGTAATAAAGCAATTGCTAAACAAATTAAAGTTCTCATAGTGTCTTGTTTCAGTAACTTGAAAGGTCTAGTTTCAAAGAAGTTTTAATCTGTCCTGTAAATTGTGAAGTATGTAAAAAGAAGATAAGGATTTCTTATACATTGTTCTTTTATGTCCTTGATACAATGTGTTAGTATTAAAAGATGTGTCAAAACAATGGGCAAGAATTTGTATGTGTGGTTTATGAGCATGTATTTATACCTGGACTGCTTCTGATATCCAAATCAATAAGCAGGTCCAAATAGCATTTCTGTTTGTGGTGGGTTTTTTTTGTCTACAGTAATTATTCCACTGCAGTATATTTCCTCCCAAAATTACTCTGACATGAGCTTCTGATCTAGAATGAGAAATACGTGCTCCTCTATCGTAGGCTGGTTAAAATTGTGTTATTGCTCAACCTTGAAAATGAAGCAGCTTTCCCCAGCTGATGAAATGAAGATTTCACACTTGTTTCTGTCTCTGAATCATCCTCAGGCACTGCACCTTAAAATCAAAAAACTATTGTGTGTGTAGAATATCTTAGGTTCTGTTTATAGGGCTCCAACAGTTCAGTTCTTAGTATTTTAGTCTCCAGGGCTGGCTTTGCAAGTAGTAAGGTAAAGGAGGCACTAGCAAAACATGTGCTTGTACCTGAAATACTTCTATTTTGTTTTTTTTTTTCTCCTGATAGTAGAATGCCTACAAACTATTGTGCAGCAAAACAGTGATTTTTACACAGTAGAAATTAAAAGATTGTTACTCGATAGTGATGATTTGTACACAATGTTCCTCTTAAACAGTGCAGCTATCTAAACTCCCCACATGCTTGTGAGAGTCCTAAGATAGTGCATAAGCTGTTATTTTTAATAATTCAAACATAGCAATGCTTTGATACATCAGAAAAAAAACTTTTTCCACTTTTGGGACTTGAGGGAAAGGAGAGTTTAGTTTCTGCTAGACGGTGCTCTATGGTATTTCTGGTGTTCCGGCCCTACTCCTGATGGTTTTGGGGTCATGGCTGAAAGCAGTGGGCTCTAGATTTAAGCAGAAGTTCTAGATTTAAGTTTGTGGGCATGTTGATGCTGTCTTTTTTGGATGTGGCCTTTGGAGAGAGTTCTACCATTTTGAAGTCACCCATAGAAATTAAAATCTGGGGACAACTGAATGGCGTAAGTAAAAGAAGAAAGCAAGGTCATGTCATAAAGCAGTTTAGCTGGGAATCTGAGTATATGGTATGCAGTTTATAGATTACTGGTGACAGTGGAGGAGGGTTATTTTGGTGTCAGGAGAGACAAAGAATTACACCTTGGTTAAGTTGCATCAGTTGGGAGTGTGAGTGAAAAGAGCATACCTAGTACTAATGTGTGAACACCAGGAATCTTGCAGAGAAAGGCCCCTCATCTGATCATTTAAACTTGCACTTTCAGTTTGAAGTGGACTGTATTAGACAGTTATCTCCCAATTAAATTGGAAGGCTGAATTAATCTGTGTAAGATTGGAGGCAACTAAATGTAAAGCACTATAGCAATGCAGAGATTACATTACTAGAATTGCCTTTAGAGGGGGAGAGTGGCTTGACTGAGACGTACCTCCCTCCTTGCCTGTACTGTAGCTCCTGGTGACAGTTTCATGGGTGTAACTGAACTGTGTTCAGCTAGAAACACTTCTCAGTGTTACCAGGATAACATACCATGTTCAGTATTTTACAGGAAAATGAGAGGAGTTAGAAGCCTCAAAATCTGTCCTGTTCCTACTCATTTGAAGTAAATCTTGAACTTATGTGTTTGAGGTGTCAGATTTGTTGGGTGTGTGCTTTTACATTTATTATTTCTTTAGTGTCTAAAAATTTGCAGAGTTTCAATGATATTTTCTTAACTCAAAATTGTGAACTAAGACAGCATTAGAGAATAGTACTAGAATCAGGAGGTATTTTTAACCTTTAGATTTTGATGTATGGCTCTGGTAGTTATCCTTCTAGCTTTCACTGGATTTTTATTTCCAGTCCACAGCCCCCCGACTCCCCTCCCTACACTCCCTGCAATAAAATTTTATGTTGGTCTCTCTGTCCACTAGTCAGAAGTACTTTTTTAGAACAGCAATTTCTGCTGACGTGTCAACTTTAAACTCTGTTATAAAGCTATAATTTGATGTCACAACTGCAGGTTCACAGCAAGATCTTGCTTAAGACAAGACTCAAAATAGATAATAAACAGATTAACTAGCTGTATTGCACAGCTGAAATTATGATATCTACAAAATCAAACTCCTCAGAGTTATAGCTATATAGAAAAAAGGCACATTTTATTTCTTTACTGTTGACCCAAAGTATCCCCAGAGGTGCTGAGTTATATGAGTAATGGATTGTGAATATAGCTTTGAATGTAACCATGCACAGTATCTTCTTGTGTAACAGTGCATTTTTGATTACACTTGTTTTTCAGATGTTTTTCTTGCCTTAGAATATTTGAAAATTGCTAATTGTGTAAGAAGGATAAATACAAAGCTCTATTTGTATTTATAACTGATTTTCGTTTTTTTCCCTATACAGGAACGAACATCTGCACAGATGCTCTCAGTGCAAGGTTGCTAAATACTGTGGTAAAACTTGTCAGGTAAGATGAAAAATAACAACCATAAAGGGTTGAAGAAAAAAGGCCTTTGAATGTACTTTATTTACAGGGTGTCCGTGCATTTTGCACATTGTCATACCTGCACACTGCAATTTTTTGTTCGTAGTTCTGCACAGAGAGTGTAAACATGCTGCCTTGTTCTGTTTGATGGTTACAAATATGAGATTATCATCAGTGTAATAGACAAAACTAAGCTGAAACCTGTAGTGTTTGGCTGTGCTTGGTTAGAGGGAGAGGAATAATCCTTCAGCTTTGCTGGCTGGAGACTGAAGTCAATTTTGCAGTAAAACCATTTGTATTTCAAGAGTAATTTTTATCATGGTGAAGTATATATTCCATCTTTTTAAAGAGAAAATAAGAATGTGCAGAGAAGATAAGACCTTGGGCAAAACTGCATCTCGGAGGAGGCTTTCAAGAAGATGGAGCCAGTTGCTTCATAGTGTTGCATGGCAGGAGGACTAGGGACAACAGGCTTAAGTTGGAAGAAGAAAGCTATTTTACCCTGAGGACAAGGCAAGAGGTGGAACGTGCCAGGGTCTTTGTGTCATCTGCATGCTTTGATGATTTCAAGACCCCGCTGGATAAAGCTCTGAGCTGGGTCTGATCCCAGAGCTGATCCTGCTTTGCAACTAGAGATGTCTGTAGGTTGCTTTTAACCTGAATTATCCTGTGATTCTGTCCTATAAAACAGTTCTTAAAAGGTCTTCAGACCTAAAACCTTAGCTTTTATACTTGGCTTGTGTTGTCCCTGCCAAGATTTAGGGTCAGGGCTGTCCACCAGACCTACAACAGATACTCTCTGTTAACCCCTCTCATAATAAGAGAAAGAGACCTATGGATTAGAAAAGAAAACTGAAACAGCTTTAATGAGGATAATAATAAAAAAATGGAATATATAGAAATATATACAAAACCAGTATAGAAATCCTGCACCCCTACCCCCGCAATGGCAATTACATCTCTGTCACCACTGATGCTGTGGAGCAGTGAAGTGGTCCCACCTGAGTTGTGGGACCTGAGTTGGAGTTGA